>APFE031678731.1:128923-177458 GCA_000404065.3 Pinus taeda
CAAGAGTTAGCCCTTTGTTATTGTGATTAATTCTTATCAGAAGTTTGTGAGAGAGCCCTCTCTGATCAAGGAGGCTAATCTTTGGTCTAAAGTCTGGTCTGAAACAGTTGCATAAGATCTCACTAGGTTGCAGCCCTTAGTACTGGTTTTGTGACAACATTTTGGTGCGTCTGCCGGGAGTCTGATGATTACTTATTCCCGAAGTTTGAAGATTGAATTTCTGAAGGTAGCAGGAGTTCAGAGTGGTTTTTCGAGGCTGCAAAATCTACCTTGGCGACTCCATTGTTGAAGAATTCAAAGTTAACACATTCATGGTGATTCCACTGGAGTTATGAAGGACCCAGAAGCTGCCATTCTTAGTTCAAGGTATGCATGCATAGATTTCTCAGGAATTCATGGTTTCCCAAATCATTTTCCCAAGGATGCATATTTTCTAAGGAATGGTCCCAAATTTAATGGAAAAGATTTAAGTTTAACTCTGAAGCATATCTCAGATTTCTGTCATTTTGCTGAGCTTCTTAGAGTTAAACATGAGGATGTTTGCATAAGGTTATTCTATGATTCACTTTAAGGGAAATGCAAACAGTGGATTGAATGCTTTCCTGTCAAATCCATAAAATCAATTCAAGATTTTTGGTTCATGTTTTTGGAGGAATGGATAGATCGGTCAGAGTTGGTGGCAAACTCTCCCTCAGTTGCAGATTTTAAACAATGGAATGATGATCATAGTAAAGAAGAAACAAATGAATCTTTTTCTTTGTCCTTGTCCTCATATATGAAATCCTTTGACTGCAAGGCAGAAGATAGGATGAGATTTTTGGATGAATTTGCTGAGGACCTTGAAAAAGAAATTGAAGGTTTAGAAGGACAAATTCAAGCATACAGTTTTCATGATCATGATCGTTATTCTCAGAAATTTTCTATGGCAGAACGCAAGGAGACTATGCTGGTTCCTCTCTCTTTCACGATTGAGGAACTGAACACTGTGGTTGAAGATCAGTTTGCACAGCTGGAAAGTTTCAAGGAAAGACAAGCTGATCATGTGTTCTGGGATCCTATAGCTGATTACATGGAAGAGTTTTACTCTCCAGTTTTTCAGTTTTCCTATGAAGATCAGAGGCCAGCACTGAGTTTCAGAAAGCAGTCTTCTTATGTTGGGCCATTTCAGTGGCAGTTATCACACCATCATATTGGCTCTGAATTCCAATGCAGTCTAAGGAATCAGATATCAGATAAAACAGAGGATTGGCTACATTGGAAATTTCATATTGATTGAACAGAAGGAGTTTGAAATTGTTAGGGTAGGTAGGTATAGGTAAATGCAAATAAGCTCAAGGTCAACTGAGCATTTTTCAGTAGAAGTAGTTTTCTTTCTCCTACGGTCATGCTTGTCAAGCAAATTTCTGTTTGTCACAAATGGATAAGGCACTGGATCTGCATGTTCTTAGTGTACCACAAGGGCACGCTATCCCAAGTGGAGCCACTGTTATCACTGACAAAATTTCGATGCTAAATGTCTGCAAATAAGCACATTAACCCTTTTAGCAGTTTCGCAGCGCAAAATGTTTAAGTGTTTTAGCAGTTGGAAAGTGAAGTCTCTGCCTTAAATCAAATATGTGGTCTATGTTAAACAGCTGGAGGAATGATACAAATGTTATCCTTGCAGATGAGATGGGCCTTGGAAAAACTGTGCAATCTATGTCAATGCTTGGGTTTTTACAGAATGTGTAGCAGATACATGGTCCTTTTATAGTAATTGTACCTTTGTCAACATTAACAAACTCAGCGAAAGAATTCCGCAAATGGCTACCTGACATGAATGATGTTGTTTATGTTGGCAATCTTGCAAGTAGAGAGGTTTGCCAGGAATATGAATTTTATACCAACAAGAAGACTGGCCGACTTATTAAGTTAAACATATTATCGACCACATATGAGGTTGTGTTGAAAAACAGGGCTTATATAAAAATTCAAAGGAGGGACCTGCAGATGATAAGCTAGATACACCCAATAGGTATCTAATTTCAGTGTTTGTACTGAGACTTCTTGAGAACTATCTGAAAAAACTCAAAGTAGATAAGAGTGATCAATATTTAATAGTGATGTTAGATCCTTTTATAGAACTACTGGGGCACTGTCTGAAATCTAAGTATGAAGGAGTTATATCACATTCCGTGAAATGTCTGGCTTGTCTATTGAGACTTCCCCTAATGCAGTCTTCTGTTAATTTACTTGTAATGCTTTTGAGACTGGCAAATACAACCATCTCAAATGATCAATTAAAGATGCTTCTCCAATGCCCACTCTTTATCGATTTAGAGAGTATCTCAACTACCATTGCACTATCACTTTTGAAGGCAATTGTTAGACGGAAGCTGCTGGTTCCAGGTCTGTATGATTTGGTCACTAGAGTAGCACGCTTGATGGTAACTAGTCAAGCTCTTCTGATTCGACAGCAATGTAGTCAACTTCTTTTACAGTTTCTTCTTGACTACCCTCTTGGTGCCAAGCGACTGCGACAACACTTGGATTTCTTAGTTGCAAACCTTAGCTACGAACATACAAGTGGCAGGGAAGCTGTACTGGAGATGTTGCATGTGATTATTCTGAAATTTCCAAGTAATGTGGTAGATGAGCAAGCAGAGACATTTTTTCCTACCTCTGGTGACTCGCCTGGTTAATGATAGTGACAATCAAGTTCGAGATATGGTAGGAACAGTTTTGAAAGTTTTGATCAGACGTGTAAGTCAGCGACCATTGCAAAGAATGCTAGTATTCTCTCTCGCTTGGTATACGGGTGAGAAAACTCATCTATGGCGTCCGGCAGCTCAGGTTTTAGGTCTCTTGATTGAAGTCATGAAGAAAAGTTTTCAAGCACACATAGAAGATGTAAGACCTAGAGTAAAGACCAGAAGTGTGAACGTAAGGCCAATATGGATGATTTAGTGCTGCGATTCAGGTGTCAAGACGGTAAAGCGGCATGGTGGCAATCAGAAAACAAAAGGAATATATTTTAAAAAAACATCAATCCACGTCATCAACTCTCAGACAGCGGCAATGTTGATAAGCTTCGAGACTTCATAAAGCAGGTATATGATTGACAAGAGTTATAGCGGTGACAGAGGCGGTGATAGATCGCCACAAGGAAAAGGGGTTTTAAGAAAATGACCACGCCGCTGACGGTTTTGAGGAATCGCCCTCTGGAGCAGTGGAAGGTTACAGAACTGAAAGACGAACGCAGAGGTAAAAGTTAGTCAAACTAAGGGAGGCCGAGTTGATTGTTACTTCAGATTTAAGAGGGCAGAGTGGCACTCCCGTATCTGAGGTCGAAGTGATTCCAGGTAGCTGAGGCTGAGTTATACCAGAATGATTATGCAAATTGTAGAGAGGCTGAGTTGGGTCTTGCCTTGAAGACATTCGCTCGGTTTATTAATCCCAATCAGTTCCAGAATTCTTACACAAGTGACAAGTCTGAATTTTTCAGAAATACACTGCCCTTTGAAGCTTATTCATTGCTAATTGAAAGAGGGTCGAATTCTGAGGAGGACGAGATTGGCAAATTCCAGGGGTTTGGCACATTTTTCTCCTTACAAACGGAGGGCCAATTTCAGTTGTATCCATAGATTAAGATTCCTTGGAGATTGGTCCATATATGGGCTGTGAGTTTCCAATTGTCTCCATCTTCAAACAGTGGATCAAAGTCACCAATTTTGGAGCAGTTTCCTGAGGACGAATATTTGCTGCATTGGCTGAAACTTGTTTCTTGACATATCAATCTTTTCCTGAAAGTAGAATGAAGGGCTGTATTCTATCCCATCATCTCTCATTGCCATTGAAATAAGCTCATGCAAGTTTCAGTCTGAGGGTTTCAAGTGAGAGCCTCACACTAGTTTCGGTGGATCTCATTGCCACCCTAGCTAGTCTCTTCCCAATTTCGGTGGTCAACCTTAGCACCCTAGTTAGGTCATTTTCTAGAATTCATTAAAAAGATCTAATTGAGTTGGTTGCAGGTATTCCTCAATTCATTTTGGTCTTTGCAGGATAGTGTGGATCATAGTATTTTCAAGGGAGCTTGAAGTTTATCCTGTGAGAAGGCCGAGGCTCCAATCTCAAGCCAAAAAGGTGGTTTTGTTGTAAATTTTCTTGAAGAAGCCAATGAACCTGCTCATATTACGGGCATATGCTGTTCAATAAAAAGCACAGCTGTCAAAGATCAGACCACCATGGCTCTACTGGTTTGAATAAAAGGAGGACTGTGTTTTTAATTCACACAGCAGTTTCGTAGCGCGCTACGAAACTGCTGTAGGTGATGATTTTAAATGCAGAACAGCTGTTTGATATCATGAGCGGGAAATTATTTTTGAAAAGAGAGACACATGTCAATCAATCCCGCCTACAGCACATCAGCAACATGGCAGCAGTACATACCAGGGGTTATTAAAGGCTTCAAACATGCTGTTATATATCCGAGCAGATCAAGGAATGGAAGACAGGGGACCGTGGATATAGGGTGATCATTTTTATCAATTAATAAGCTGTCTATACAGCTAGCATCCGAGACCAGCTTGCTCGGTGAATGTTCCCTTAACATATCCATAACAGAAATCATACAGCTGTCCAGCATCCAAGAAGAATCATATTACGAGGAGAAAGGAATTAGTGTTTTAGTTTGATTAGGACTTTATGTAATCATAGCTCAGCACTTTTGTAATTAATGAGTTGGTTTAGAAATAGATAAGGTTCATTAATGATAGATCATCGAGTTCTCCCTTCATGCTTGTTGAAGAGACTCAAGATAGAGATAGCTTAGGTTTATTTCCTATATATAGCAAGAACTCGGATGTATCAAGGGTTGGATACTTATGCAAAAAACAGAGTTTTTATTGGTTGATGTATAAAGCTTTTGACAGTAATAGATAGATTGTTTATTCTTCCCAAGATTCATAATATGTTCAAATGCTCAAGATGTTGGTGGTTTGGTCTAATGTAAGTTTTGCAGCTTTATGAGTATGCAATCACTCTGAATTCATCATTGATGCCCAGACTTCCTGTGCATACTTGTAAGTTGAGGTTCTTGTCCTTCATGTTTTACAGCTCCTTAGGTACACAATCACTCTGAATTCACCTAGTGCTCAGACTTCCTGTGTGTACTTATCAGCTGATGGTTATTTGTTGAATATCTTGAATGTTTAAACGTTACATGCCTTGGCTTCTATGAATGAACAGCTAATAGTTTACTGATAAGATGCTTGATTCCATGAGCCCAATGGAAGAAATGTTATGTTGACTGTCCAACCAGCAAGTTTAATAAATTCTCATTTCAAGAGTTAGCCCTCTTTGTGCTTAAAGATAAATCAATAGTTTATTTTGAGAGAGCCCTCTCAGGTTAGGGAGGCTAATCCCTAGCTAAAAGCCTGGTTTGAAACAGTTGCATAAGATCTCACTAAGTAGCAGCCCTTAGTACTGATTTTGTGACAACAGAAAGTATGGTCGAAGACGGTCCACATTGGACACTGGGTGCAGGTCAAGGAATGGGGTAATACTGAGCTCAAATGCATTGTCTCCGATAACCTTGGTAATGGTGTAAGGACCATATTGGAGTGGTTTGAGTTTCCAATAGGCTCTGATAACGCGTTCCTTTTGCAAATGCAACCAGACTTTGTCGCCCACATGAAACTTGTGTGGCACCTGATGTTGATCATGTCACTGCTTGTGTTAGTGTCGGTATCTTCATCCCTCCATCAGAGATCAAAATTCTCTTTTGCATGCATTCTCAGTGTCTCATCCAATCAACTGCACTCCATTAATTCATGGATCATCTGATGGTAGTGGTTCCTTATCAATTTCCCTCATTCTTTTCATCTGCTGGTGTATTTCCATATGTACAAGTCATCTGTTGTCATTTTTATTTCATTTCATTTGCAGAAGTCATTTTAGGGTTTTCAAGTTTCATTAGGTCTAGGGTTTGTCACCATAGTCATGTAAAAGCTCAATAATGGTCAGCAGGCACATGAGGAGGTCTAATAAGGTCTCAAGATCAAAATTTCAATAATGACATACTCAATAATTGATTTTTTCCTCAAAACCCTGTTTTGAGGAAAAACTGAGTTTTTATGTTCTATGTGTAAAAATTTCATGTAATTTTAATTTTGTTGGATTTCAAGCCTCTGTGGAAGTTTTTTGTAGAATCATGATCCGGATTGTCCATAGTTTCAATTTCATTCTGTCGACGTTTCAAACCCCAAAGGGGGTCCATCATCAGGACAAATCAGAAAGATAGAAGAAGATGAAATATTTATTCCTATATGTAATAAGTTCAAAAATGCAGCCTTGGGTCACCTTGCCAAACTCCTCCACTCCAGCTCCTACAAAAGAAACAAGAAAATCCAAACATTAGTCCATCAAATGACAAAAAGAGAGCCAAACTGCAAAACAGGTTTTTTAAAGCAAAGTGAAAAGGAAATTTAGGAAAATGGGTTTTTCAAATGAAAAATTAAAAACCAAAGTGGATATAAAGTTATCTTTGGTATTTGAAAACTTCATTTGTACAGGTGAGAGAGAGCAAAAGGTAAAATCGCACTTTGAGGAGAAATAAGGGAAATCGCAGCAAAGCTTAAAAATTTCTCTTAGCGCGGCGCACCTGGGTGTTGGCACAGCACACCTGTTTGGCGCTATGCACCAGGCATAGAAATTACATAGCAATTTGAACAGGCGTGGCGCACCTGGGTGTTGGCGCAGCGCACCAATCTACCAAGCCAAAAACTCTTTCAATTGACCTTCTAAAGCTCCAAATTTTGCTAATACCATCCCTTCAAGTAAGTAAACCCATCCATTTGCCATAAAAAGAGATTTACTCATCCTTGATGGTGTTTTGAAAGGTGATAATTCAAACCCTAAATTGCTGCACAGTTATATTGCAAAATTGCCTAGCGTTTTGCAGTTTTTGTCATTCTTGTTGTTTGTCTACTCCTTTGCATAATTTTCTCTTCACTATATTTTCTTAAATTTTCTTCCCCTTTCCCTCTCCCATTGACACTTATCCTACCCTCTATCCCCAAACCCTAAAACCCTAACACCTAATTCCCACTATTTCTCAAACCCTAATCTTCATTCCCAAAACCCTATCACTCCCTAATAACCCTATAGCAAGCATCAAAACCTTCCACTCATCAGTCCCATTCATCAAATCCCAAAGAAGAAAATAGCAGTCACCTATTCTTGAAATAAAATCTCTTCATACTCATCATTTTGCACCATACATTGGCAAATATGGAAATAGAATCGGTTGATGAAAGGGATGAGGAAACTGTGAGTGATTCCTCCCAAGAGATTCATGCGCCAAGAAAACCACATAAGGGAGGAAAACACATCTGGGAGGAGTCCACTACACTCACAAAGTTATTGGCTTGTCCCCTTGCAGTAACATGTTTCAAACATCAGCCTTGCTACCGGTTTTGTGAGATGGTGGAGAGGGTGAAATACCACCATGAACTTGCTATTTTTCCTTCATCTTCACAATGGCTAGGTGAACTTAGCAGGTGTTTCCTTCACTTTAACACCTGAAACTATAGCTGAAGCAACAAGCATTCCAAATGTAGGTGAACAGTGGAACAAAGGACAACATGTGGGAAAAGAGCATTATGAGCCTTATATCAAGGCTAGTTATCAAAAGCAAATCAGTAGGGTCTTTCCTTCCATATACCTACTGGACACTTATGCTCCACTCATGAAGCTTATTATCAAATACTTCAGCTGTGAAGGGAGATTTTCTCTCTTGTACACTTATCATGTTAGATTATTGATGCATTTCACTAGAGTGAGGATGATGAACCTCCCCTATTTCATATGCAGAAACATTGAGAAAATGGCTATATTGGTGCAAAGAAAACTTCTTCATCAACAGTTGAATAGCATTTATCATTTTTCACTGATCAAGATTGTTGTTTTGCATTAGTTGAGTTTGTTGAATGTTTCATGGGATACTTTCATTTCACATGAGGTTTTCAAAAGCCCTCAAGTGACCCCATTAGTGTTTCAAGAGGAAGGAGGGCCTTCAAATCAACCAGAGGTTCATGAGACTCAAGCTATAGGTGTGCTAGTATTTGTCACTTATGAAAAAGGCACAAGGAGATTATTTTCAACTGCCAAATGAGTACTATCTCCACCAGGGGTGGAAGGGGTCTCGCTTCCTTCATCAGACAACAAGCAAATGATATCTTCCCCCAGGGTGAAAGGAGCTTTGCCTTCTTCTTCAGCAGAGTAGGTATAGGATAAAGGGAAGCAACCATTGCATGAGGAAGGGCCTTCTAAAGGTCAGGAGAGAGACTTTATTTTGATTGAGGATGAGGATACTGATTTGGGCTCCCAAAGCTCAAAACTCAAGGAGATCAACAAAGAAAAAGAAGCTGGCATCCATGACTTATCTCCTAGCCTTGAAAGGGCTAAGTGGATCATTAATTACCTTGAGCAATGGAACAAGCAGTTGGAGGATAAATAGACAATCATGGAGCTACAAACCATAAAGGAAAACAAGCAAGCAGCAAAAAGAAAGAAAATCAAATTAACACCCCTCGAGCAAGAGATTGATGCTAACTGGGAATCATGGCTATCGAGGGAAAATATGCACTTGGAGAAGCCACTTGAGAAGGCCAACAAGGAGAAAAAGATGTTGCGACACACGGCTTATCACTATTTGGCGCGAAACGAAATTTGCAAAGCTAGGATAAGGTGCCTAAAAGCCAAGTTGAAGAAGACTTTGAGGAGCAAAAAAAAAGAGTAAGATAAGCTCAAGATCTTGGTTGAAGCTTAATTAGCCTAGCATAGTACTTGATTCAGATCACTCATGCCAAATTTCAAGAAATTTGGCAAACTTTTTGGCAATATTGAATTTTTCAAGGAAAAAATAGGTTTTTCCGGCAAGTGTGTAACACCACCTGGTGCTCGCTTTTGATAGGGACCTACTCTAGAGAAAAACTTTGCATTTTTGGATTCCTCATGAAAAATTATGCATGCCCAAAAATTACTAGGAAATTTGGACAAGTTTTGGGTCACCAAAAGGGCCAAAAACACCTCAAAAATGCCCTCTCTACCACTTTTTCGCCACATAGGGAGCAGTGTTGGGAGAACTAATTTTTGGAGGGGAAAATGGGCACCAAATTCAAACATTCCACTTGTCCTAGAAAGAAGACAAATATAAATTTCCAAAAAGCCAACTTGGAGAAAATTTGGTGAAGGGGAAGGCCTCCACATTCAGCTAGGAAAAAGAGCTACGCACAAAAAAAGTGGCGCTACGCACAGGATGAAAAAGTGCCAATTTTGCTCAAAAACACTGTTTTTCGCCTAGTTTTCTTCTAGTTTGACTTTTTCTCTCTTATGGTCAAATTCATGAGCTGACATGATGTAAATTGATGTAATATTATGTAAAAATGATAAAAATTGACTTGATAAGATAAATACATCAGTTGTAGGTGGTTTGGAGTTGAATGAATCAGTTTCCTAGGTTTCAGAGGCAAGTTGTTCCACTACTTATTTTTGTGTTGCTAGTTTAGATATGGTTGAACCCACCCCTCTTCTCATGGATTCGACCCCTGATGGATAGCACGGGTGGTTTGGATATCTATATCATGTGTTTTCAGTCATTTTCAAAGGTTGGACTCTTATGAAAGCTTTGAGCATCATTGTGCATTCACCTCTGTAGTTTGGCAAGGAAATAGACCAGGGTTTGCAACATTTTGTGGGATTCTTGTGGCAAGGTGATTTAGTATTGTTTTTCCTTCTGTGATTCAAGTTATCATGTGTTTTTGTGTGCCATTATCTCTCTCTTTTCAACTTAACTAAATGAATCAAGTATAAAGGTGGAATTCATTGATGTTGTAGTGCTCTACCTTAGGGTTTATTTGGTTTTACATGTTTTCAACTATTTGAAGAGGATTCTTGATACTTTCATGCCCTCTTCAACTCCTCACTAGTCTTAATACTTTCCATTTCACTTATTTCAAAGTACTAAAGCATTTTCCTACCTCGCCATACAGAAATCTCTGCAAGACTGAGTCCATTCCCAGACCCAAAAATGCCTTTCACTTTTGATCTAGCAAGCCAACATAAAACCCAATCAAACTCCTATGAGCATATACATAGCCTAAAATTAGTCTTTACATCAGTCATCTCAAGCCTCATTTGCTATATTTTCCTGATATTGACAAGGAGAGAGCCCTCTCCTAACTTGGTAGGCCTAGCTACTAGGTTAAGCGTGGTTTGATGTTACCCTAGACCTGCCTTTCTCAGCCTGAGGTAGATTTAGGCCCTAACATAGTGGCGACCATACTAGGGAAGAAAAATTTATTTGTTTGTTAGTGTTCTTTGCTTTATAAACTACAGACAGAGCTTGAAGTTATCCAGCTAGCCTTCAAAATGCACTTGCTTTGCGAGTGCATAAGTAGATGAATGTTGCTTCAGTCAATCTCCAGTTTAGTTTTATAAACTGAACATCTGACTTGAAAATTACCCTAGTACATTAAATAATTCTAAACTTTTGGATGATGAGTTTAGAATTCCACAAGCTAACAAGATTGTAATGTCAAATTGATTTTTGGAAATAATTCAACACACTGGCTTCCAGACAATACACTAGAGTCAATCCTGATCCTGATCCTCCTCCCGTGTATGAAAATCCAAATCTCATTCCAAGAATTCTCTGCCAAGAAAGTTCTGTGATTCCTGTGTTTAGATCTCGTTCATGCCTGGTTGTTTTTTAATATCTTGAAGATCTCCCATCTGATGAAAATTTTGAGCTATCTTTGTTTGAAACTAAGTCTGAAAGTGTAGTTGGTGCTACTGTTCTAAATCCAAAGTTTGTCAAAGATCTTGAAACTGAAAGAGCAAATCGACCAATTGATGCTTATATTCTGAATCTTCAAACTTCAATTGTGGCTACCAATATTCCCTAGTTCTTAGAATCTGCATCTGCTACTCTTGGTTCATCCATTGTGGTGTCTGGTTTAGAAATTCCTACTGAAACTCCTTTTATTCCCACCATTCCCGTACAGCCCGCCATATCTGATCAGAAATCCGCAGTGATTTCACCCCCATCCACTTCTTCTACACCTCAAACATCAATAATTTCTTCACCCCCTTTGACACCTCATACACTGGTCACATCAGCTTTTATCATTGTTCCAACTCCTCCTACGTCCCCAAGGCCAGTTGTAAATCCACCTCGAGCAATGGCTGCCAGATATCCACCTGATGTTTTGCCACAGAACTTGGATGCCATGCCTGCTGATTACCAAAGAAATACCCCATTGTTTGATGCTTCTCAAGGTGTCACAACACAGCAGCATGTCGATAGGATGAGTGATTTCTTTGATCTCCACGAGATAGATGCAGAGAATGTAACTATGAGATTATTTGTGCAAACGTTTGGAGGCGAAGTGCGAAAGTGGTTTAGAGCATTGCCTGCTGGAACAATCAATTCATTGGAGGTTCTTCATAGACAATTTTTGGATTGCTAGGAGGTAAAGAAAAATCCACTTCAAATCCTTTCTGAATATGAAAACAAAAAAAGAAATGTTGGTGAAAGTGTCTACGATTACTGTGTTAGATTCAATACTATTTATAATGCCATTCCAATTGATATCAAGCCACCTATGGGGCTGGTTTTGATCAAATTTCCCAATGGCTTTGATCCCGATATGGCATATCAGTTGAGAGAAAGAGATCCGGCTACATTAGAGGACATGCAGAAAATTGCAGTAAGTGTGGAGGCAAATCTGCTAGCTAAGAGAGCTAGAACAAAGGCCGAGAAAAAGGTGACTATAAAGGAAGAATCTTCCACCTCAGATCAAGTGCTTCATAATCTTGAGAAGATGTTTGATAGATTAAACATTGCAGGTAAGCCCGAGACACAAGTCAGAAATCCAATTTTTTGTGGTCAAAAGCAACCATAGCTTAGAATTAAGCAACAGGAGCAAAGAGCTCAAGATCCATCAGCTCAACAGCAAGTTAAGACACCATTATAGAAGAACTATGTCCATGGCACTGAATCAGAAGAGGATGAGACCCCAATTGGAGAGGAGAATCACTTTTTTACACCAGATGATTTGCCCATTTATATCACTAAAGATGAAGAGTATTCAGAAAGTCCAACTGTACAAAAAGATGAAGATTTTATATTGGCAAATCAAAGAGTCCTAGAAGAGGATTCAGATGAGTATCAGAGAGGGTACATGAATGCATTGACAGCGTGGCAAAGGCAATACTCACTCAGGATTAGGGATGTTCCTATCAATCCAATTCAGAAAAGGAAGGAAGTAACACCATCAAAGAATGATTCTCCAAATGTGTAGAAAAGGGGAAAGGAACCAACAGACCCTACTTCTAGTAAAGTGAAATCAGCAAGTGAAAAGTCAAATCAGCGAAGTGCAACAAAGGAGAAAACTAAAAATAAAGATGCTCCAGTCAAAGAGGTAGAGAAAACTACAGCCTTTAGCTTAGAAAATGAAATTGTTAAGTTAAAAGTGTCAATACCTTTGACTGAATTAATGAATAATAGCAACTATAAAGGTCAAGTAGCAAAGATGTTGAATATAGATCCTCTGTCTGATATGGTAAATGTGGAAGATGACTAACCTGAACTTATCTTTGGTCTGGCATTAGAAAGCCAATCTGAGGATAGTGATGTAGCTCCTTTTTACATAAGCCTTATATTGCATGATTATGTTTTGTACAACACCATTTTTGATTCAGGAGCATCTCACAACCTAATGCTAAAGGCAATTATGGAAAAATTGGTTTTGGGCATCACTCGAAGGTATCATGACCTTTATTCCTTTGATTCTGGTAGAGTAAGATGTATTGGTCTCATTAAAGATTTGGTTGTAAGTTTGGATCAGATTCCAGCAAACAATTTTCTTATGGATGTAGTTGTGGCTGACATTCCCCCTAGATTTGGCATGCTTCTATCTAGATCATGGGGTGAAAAACTCAAAGGGACATTGCAGTTAGATTTCTCATATGCTATTATTGCCGTGTTTGGTCAGATGAGGAAATTATATAAAGAGAAAAAGATGAATTACATGATCACGAGCAAGGAGAAACCTATGAATCATACAATTAATTATGTACATACAGATTTAGAGTCCTTTGTTCTTTATTCTGACAGTGGTTTCAATGATGTAAATAGTCACTTAGTTGAAGTTGAAGATATACCTGAGATTACAGAAAATTTCAGAGTTGTACTTCATCAAGAGAGGCAAAGGCTTGAAAGTACCGCTAAGCAGTCAGCATCCCACCAGCAACAATAAAAAGATGGATAACAGCCAAAGGAAGAAAAATAGGCAGAATTTCAGCACTTGGAAGAAGAAACTGATTTGTGGAGTATGGACTTTGATGGAGCAATAGGTAGGGAAGGTGCCGGAATTCGTATTTGGATACACAGCCCTATTTTCTCACCAAATAAAGTCCTGAGTAATGTAAGAGTTTGTTCATACAAGTTGGCTTTTGATTGTTCTAATAATGAAGCAAAATATGAGGCACTAATTTCAGGCTTGAAATCCTCAAAAAGCTGAATGCAAAAAGAATTTCAGTTTATGGCGACTCCGAATTTGTAATTAAACAAGTCAAAGGAGAATACCAAGTAAGACACCCTCGAATGAGGGCCTACCATAATGCGGTTTTAGACATTTTGAGGTTGTTCCTAGATTTTACCTTGACATGTGTTCCTCGTGCACAGAATGTTAATTCAGATTCCCTTGCGACAACAGCAAGTAACTTGAAGATTCTGATGAATTCAAACAACAAGTTTGAAATTCATGTGAAACATCGCCCAATTGTCCCTGATAATCAAAGATATTGGTAGGTGTTTCAAAATGACAAAGAGATTGAAGAATTTCTGCTAAATGAAGGCAAATATCAAGACACTTCTATAGATGACGAACAAGATAATGGCGAGCCAGACTTAGAAGTAAATCAGATGGAAGTTTTGCAGCTGAAGGATAATGTCATCCCTAAAGGCCTTATACATTTAGAGGAATTATTTAACCAACATGATGTAGCCCGGAAACCAAGTTTGATGCCGACTGAAAAGGGAGTTGAAGACGTGAATATTGGAATAGCAGAAAATCCAAAGATGGTGAAGTTGTCAAAGGCATTGCCTCCTTAGGTAAAGGAAAAGTACATTAGTTCATCGTCTTCATTTACTGATGTATTGGCATGGGACTATTTAGATTTGAAGGAGTACAATAAAAGTATAATTCAGCACATCATTCCAATCAAGCCAAACCAAAAGCCATTTCGCCAAAAGTTAAGAAGGATCAATCCTAAGTTGTTGCCCTCAATAAAGAAGGAGGTGAATTGATTATGCAAGGCTGCTTTAATCGTTCCAATAAGATTTTCAAAATGGATTTCCAATTTGGTGCCCGTGCGGAAGAAGACAGGTGAGATTAGATTATGCATTGATTTAAGAAATCTGAATAAGGTGTCTTTAAAAGATAATTATCCATTGCCAAAGATGGACCACATACTCTAGAGAGTAGTTGGGGCATCTCGTATGTCGCTGCTCAATGGGTATTCCAGATACAATCAAATTTTGGTCCATGAGGATGACAAGGACAAAATAGTATTCACCACCCCATGGGGGACTTTCCATTATGCCAAGATGCCATTCGGTTTAAAGAATGCTGGTGCAACTTTTCAGCGGGCCATGGATATCGCCTTTTCAAAAGAGAAAGATGTATTTTTGGTAGTTTATCTTGATGATTTGACCGTTTTTTCTAATTCAGATGAGGAACACCTTTATCATTGGAAGATTGTTTTTCAATGGTGCAGAAAATATGGTATATCTCTTAATCCCAAAAAGAGCTTGTTTGCCATGGATGAAGGGAAACTTCTTGGTCACATCATATCCAAGGATGGCATCCGCATCGATCCTACTCGAGTAGAAGCCATTCAGAAAATTGATTTTCCCCATAGTAAAAAGTAGATCCAAGCATTCAACGGTAAGATGAACTTCTTACGTCGTTTTGTGCCAAATCTAGCAGAACATTTGAGGGAAATCACAAACATGTTAAAGAAAGATAGTGTAGTAAAGTGGACCAAAGAAGCTATCAAGTCTCTCAATTTGGTAAAGTTAGCCCTTTCTTCAGCTCCGATTTTGATCAGCCCAGATTACTCCCAAGATTTCATTTTATTTTCATTCACTTCAGAGCATACTATGGCAGCGGTCTTAATGCAGAAAAGAGATCAGCGTGAGAATCCAATTGCCTTTTTCAGCAGAACAATAAGAGATGCAGCCTTAAAGTATAACATTATTGAAAAGCAAACTCTTGCCTTGGTGAAAGCTTTGAAAGATTTTCGAGTATATATTCTACATTTTGATATTCTTGCTTATGTCCATAACGCATCAGTCAAAGATGTTTTAGTATAGACAGATCCAGAAGGGAGACGAGGCAAATGGATCGTAGCTTTGTTAGAATATGACTTGGAGATAAATCCAACAAAGCTCATCAAGGGGCAAGGTCTGGCAAAACTGATGGCGGAATCTAATTTTCATGCCTTGGACATAAACTTGATTGCTGCCATGTCCGAAAAAGATGAAGACAACTCACTCGTTCAGGTATTTGAAATTTTTATCCATTCTCCTTGGTATTCAAATATTGTATATGTGCTCCAAAATCTTTCACTGCCACTAGGAATGACTAAAAACAAAAGTAGAACTCTGAAATTAAAGGCTACCAAGTTTTGTATTATGAATAATGCATTGTATTGGAAAGATCCTAAAGGTATGTTGCTTAATTGTTTGGTTGAGGAAGAAGCAAAACAGGTCATGGATGATTTTCACAAGGGAGATTGTGGAGGTCACCTATTTTGGAAAATGACGGCAAATAAAATTTTGAGAGTAGGGTACTATTGGCCTACCCTCTTTGCTGATGTTTATAAAACTGTTACAAGCTGTCACAAATGTCAAATTTTTCAGGGAAGGAGAAAATTACAGCCGCTACCTCTCAAGTCGGTTGAAGTAAGTGCTCCGTTTTAGTAGTGGGGCCTTGATTTTATTGGAGAGATCCACCCTACATCTTCAGCTCAGCATAAGTGGATCTTAACAGTGACGGATTATTTTACAAAATGGATTGAGGCAATCCCCACTAGGCGGGCCACAGATGTGGTAATAATTCAGTTTCTCGAAAATAATATTATGTCACGTTTTGGTTGTCCTAACAAATTGATTGTAGATAATGTAGCAGCTTTCAAATCTAAAAGGATGATTGATTTTTGTAATAAATATCAAATTACCTTGGGACATTCTACTGCATACTATCCGCAAGGTAATTGATTGGCGGAATATTCAAATAAATCATTGGTTAACATCATAAAAAAGCTGCTGGAAACAAACAAAAAGAGCTGGTACGAGAAGCTTGTTAATGCATTATGGACAGATAGAGTAAGTCAAAAGAAATCAATTGGCATGTCTCTGTTTGAACTAGTATATGGTGCTGACACAGTGTTTCTGACATCTCTCGCAGTCCCAGTGGTAAAACTTCTGCAGGAAGCTAGTAGCTAAGAGGACCATTTTCAGCGAAGGATAAACCACATGATCCATTTACAGCAGACAAGAGAGGAGGTTTTCTAGAATACCTTTAGGCTGCAATAGAGAATCAAGAAAATCTATGACCGGAAGGCAAAGTCAGATAAGTTTCAGATTGAAGACATAGTGTTCAAGTGGGATGCTAGAAATGAGGACAAACGCAAGCACGGAAATTTTGAGAATCTGTGGAAGGGACCATTCAAAATGGTTGCATATCGGGGTCAAAATTCATTTCTACTAAAAGAAATGAACGGGGAAGATTGTCCCGGGGGGGCGGTCAATGGTCAGCTGCTGAAACGGTATTATCTTTGAGGTATTTTCTGCTGTCATAATTTGTCACTGTACATATCATTTTATTTCCTTCATTGCAAGTGTGCACTGTCGTCATTCAGTTAGTTTGGGGCCCGAAGTGAAGGCTATAAAATTGAAGGTTTGATGTCAGTTTTTTATTACTTAGTATGGGTTAATAGAGTCAGTTGTTTGAGTTAGTTTTTAGTCATGTAATTGAGTCAGTTTGAGTCAAGATATTGATTTTATGTTTGCTGAAGTTATTGACTCCATAGCCCAATCGAAGAGGCATTGTCTTCTTTCCATAGATCTATAGTTCTTGGCACCTCCTAGGAGCTACCATCCCCATTGGATCCAATGTTAGTGTCAGTATATTCATCCCTCCATCAGAGATCAAAATTCTCTTTTGCATGCATTCTAGGTGTCTCATCTGATCAGTTGCACTCAATTAGTTCATGGATCATCTGATGGTAGTGGTTCCTTATCAATTTCCCTCATGCTTTTCATCTGCTGGCCTATTTCCATATGTACAAGTCATCTGCTGTCATTTTTATTTCATTTCATTTGCAGAAGTCATTTTAGGGATTTCAAGTTTCATTAGGTCTATGGTTTGTCACCATAGTCATGTAAAAGCTCAATAATGGTCAGCAGGCACATGAGGAGGTCTAATAAGGTCTCAGCATCAAAATTTCAATAATGATATACTCAGTGATTGATTTTTTCCTCAAAACTCTGTTTGAGGAAAAACAAAGTTTTTATGTTCTATGTATAAAAATTTCATGTAATTTTAATTTTACTATATGTAATAAGTTCATAAATGCAGCCCTGGGTCACCTTGCCAAACTCCTGCACTCCATCTCCTGCA
Source organism: Pinus taeda (assembly GCA_000404065.3). Classification (NCBI taxonomy): domain Eukaryota; kingdom Viridiplantae; phylum Streptophyta; class Pinopsida; order Pinales; family Pinaceae; genus Pinus; species Pinus taeda. The sequence goes on from APFE031678731.1 coordinate 146,656, forward strand.
AAAGAGACAAGAAAATTCAAACATTAGTCCATCCAATGAAAAAAAGAGAGCCAAACTGCAAAACAGGGTTTTTAAAGCAAAGTGAAAAGGAACTTTAGGAAAATGGATTTTTCAAATGAAAAATTAAAAGCCAAAGTGGATATAAAGTTATCTTTGGTATTTGAAAACTTCATTTGTACAAGTGAAAGAGAGAAAAAGGTAAAATTGCACTTTGAGGAGAAATAAGGTAAATCGCAACAAAGTTTAAAAATTTCCCTTGGCGCAGCGCACCTAGCTGTTGGCACGGTGCACCTTCTCGGTGCTATGCATCGGGCGCAAAAATTACATAGGAATTTGAACGGGCGCAGCGCACCTGGGTGTTGGCGCGGTGCACCAGTGTGCCAAGCACAAAACTCTTTCAATCGACCTTCTAAAGCTCCAAATTTTGCTAATACCATCCCTTCAAGTAAGTAAACCCATCCATTTGCCATAAAAAGAGATTTACTCATCCTTGATGGTGTTTTGAAAGGTGATAATTCAAACCCTAAATTGCTGCATAGTTATATTGCAAAATTGCCTAGCGTTTTGCAGTTTTTGTCATTCTTGTTGTTTGTCTACTCCTTTGCATAATTTTCACTTCACTACATTTCCTTACATTTTCTTCCCCTTTCCCTCTCCCATTAACACTTATCCTACCCTCTATCCCCAAACCCTAAAACCATAACACCTAATTCCCACTATTTCTCAAACCCTAATCTTCATTCCCAAAACCCTATCACTCCCTAATAACCCTACAGCAAGCATCAAAACCTTCCACTCATCAGTCCCATTCATCAAGTTCCAAAGAAGAAAACAGCAGTCACCTATTCTTGAAATAAAATCTCTTCATACTCATCATTTTACACCATACAGTGGAAAATATGGAAACAGAATCAGCTTATGAAAGGGATGAGGAAACTGTGAGTGATTCCTCCCAAGATATTCATGCACCAAGAAAACCACATAAGGGAGGAAAACACATCCGGAAGGAGCCCACTACACTCACAGAGTTATTGGCTCGTCCCCTTGCAGTAACATGTTTCAAACATCAGTCTTGCTACCAGTTTTGTGAGATGGTGGAGAGGGTGAAATACCACCATGAACTTGCTAGACTATTTGTCCTTCATCTTCACAATGGCCAGGTGAACTTAGCAGGTGTTTCCTTCACTTTAACACCTAAAACTATAGCTGAAGCAACAGGCATTCCAAATGTAGGTGAACAGTGGAACAAAGCACAGCATGTGGGCAAAGAGCATTATGAGCCTTATATCAAGGCTAGTTATCAAAAGCAAATCAGTAGGTTCTTTCCTTTCAGATACCTACAGGACACTTATGCTCCACTCATGAAGCTTATTATCAAATACTTTAGCTGTGAAGGGAGATTTTCTCGCTTGTACACTTATCATGTTAGATTATTGATGCATTTCACTAGATTGAGGATGATGAAATTCCCCTATTTCATATGCAGAAACTTTGAGAAAATGGCTAAATTAGTGCAAAGAAAATCGCTTCATCAACAGTTCAATAGCATTTATCATTTTTCACTGATCAAGATTGTTGTTTTGCATCAGTTGAGTTTGTTGAATGTTACATGGGATACTTTCATTTCACATGAGGTTTTCAAAAGCCCTCAAGTGACCTCATCAGTGTTTCAAGAGGAAGGAGGGCCTTCAAATAAACCGGAGGTTCATGAGACTCAAGCTACAGGTGTGCCAGTATTTTTGACTTACAAAAAAGGCACAAGGAGATTATTTGCAGCTGCCAAATGAGTACTATCTCCACCAGGGGTGGAAGGGGTATCGTTTCCTTCATCAAACAACAGGAAATGCTATCTTCACCCAGGGTGAAAGGGGCTTTGCCTTCTTCTTCAGCAAAGCAGGTAAAGGATAAAGGAAAGCAACCATTGCATGAGGAAGGGCCTTCTAAAGGTCAGGAGAGAGATTTTATTTTGATTGAGGATGAGGATACTGATTTGGGCTCCCAAAGCTCAAAACTTGAGATCATCAAAGAACAAGAAGCTAAAATCCATGACTTATATCTTAATCTTGAAAGGGCTAAGTGGATCATTAATTACCTTGAGCAACGAAGCAAGTAGTTGGAGGATAAACAAACAATCATGGAGCTGCAAACCATAAGAGAAAACAAGCAAGCAGCGAAAAGAAAGAAAATCAAATTAACACCCCTCAAGCAAGAGATTGATGCTGACTAGGAATCATGGCTAGAGAGGGAAAATATGCACTTGGAGAAGCTACTTGAGAAGGCCAGCAAAGATAAAAATATGTTGCGGCACATGGCTTATCACTATTTGGCGCGAAACAAAATTTGCAAAGCTAGGATAAGGTGCCTAAAAGCCAAGTTGAAGAAGACTTTGAGGAGCAAAAAAAAAGAGCAAGTTAAGCTCAAGATCTTGGCAGAAGCTTTATTGGCCCAGCATAGTACTTGATGCAGATCACTCATGCCAAATTTCTTGAAATTTGGAAAACCTTTTGGGAATTTTGAATTTTTCAAGCAAAAAACAGGTTTTCCGTAGGTGCATAGTGCCACCTGGTGCTCGCTTTTGATAGGGACCTCCTCTGGAGAAATACTTTACATTTTTTTATTCCTCATGAAAAATTATGCATGCCCAAAAATTATTAGGAAATTTGGACTAGTTTTGGGTCACCAAAGGGCCAAACACACCTCAAAAATGCCCTCTCTGCCACTTTTTGGCCACACAGGAAACAATTTTGGGAGAACTAATTTTTGTAGGGGCAATTGAGCACCAAATTCAAGAATTCCACTTGTCCTAGAAAGTAGACAGATAGACCTTTCCAAAAACCCAACGTGGAGAAAATGTGGTGAAGGGTAAGCCCTCAAAATTCATCTGGGAAAAAGTGCTACGCACAGAAAAAGTGGCGCTACGCACAGGATGAAAAAGTGCCAATTTTGCTCAAAAACATTGTTTTTCACCTAGTTTTATTCTAGTTTGACTTTTTCTCTCTTATGGTAAAATTCATGAGCTGACATGATGTAAATTTATGTACTATGATGTAAAAATGATAAAAATTGACTTGATAAGGTAGATACATCAGTTGTAGGTGATTTGGAGTTGAATGAATCAGTTTCCTAGGTTTCAGAGGCAAGTTGTTGCATTGCCTATTTTTGTGTTCCTAGTTTAGATATGGTTGAAACCACCCCTCTTCTCATGGATTCGACCGCTGATGGATAGAAAACGTGGTTTGGATGTCTATATCATGTGTTTTTTCAATCATTTTCAAAGGTTTGACTCTTGTGAAATATTTGAGCATCATTGTACATTCATCTCTGCAGTTTGGCAAGGAAATAGACCAGGGTTTGTAGCATTTTGTGGGATTCTTGTGGCAAGGTGATTTAGTATTGTTTTTCCTTTTGTGATTCAAGTTATCATGTGTTTATGTGTGCCATTATCTCTCTCTTTTCAGCTTAACTAATGAATCAAGTATGAAGGTGGAATTCATTGATGTTGTAGTGCTCTACCTTAGGGTTTATTTGGTTTTACATGTTTTCAATTGTTTGAAGACGATTCCTGATACTTTCATGCCCTCTTCAACTCCTCACTAGTCTTAAGACTTTCCATTTCACTTATTTCAAAGTACTAAAGCATTTTCCTACCTTGCCCCACAGAAATCTCTGCAAGACTGATTCCATTCCCCAGACCCAAAACTTCCTTTCACTTTTGATCCAGCAAGCCAACATAAAACTCAATCAAACTCCTCTGGGCATATACCTAGCCTAAAATTAGTCTTTACGTTAGTCATATCAAGCCTCATTTGCTATATTTTCCAGAGATTGACAAGGAGAGAGCCCTCTCCCAACCTGGTAGGGCTATCTACCAGGTTAAGCATGGTTTGATGTTACCCTAGACCTGCCTTTCTCAGCCTGAGGTAGATTTAGGCCCTAATAGCTTGTACTTAGTATTTTATTTCACCATAATGTCATGGACCTATTAGCGAATATGTTGGATTTGCTCAATGAATTTGTTTGCCTTATCTGCATGAGTAGCTGTAAATGCCATGGCCACATCAATGGGGCATAGTGGTTGGAATCCCAAGCCCACCTAAAAAGTGTTGTGACCATTCGAGCTATGGAGTGCCTGGTTGTAGTTGTACTGAAAATAGGAGATGCTCTAGTCTCATGTGCGTGGATTCTTTGAGTTGTACATGTGCATAATTTGTACGATCATCTTGTTGACAACCTCTGTTTGGCCATCAGTTTGAGGATGTAAGGCTATGGACTTAGTGAGTTTGGTGTCCAGCATCGACCAGAGAATAGACCAAAATGTACTGAGGAACTTGCTCTCCTGATCTAAGATGATAGACTGTGGGATCCCAAAGTGTACCCACACTTGTTCAAATAAGAGTTTAGCAATGGCTTCTGTTGTGATATTCTTCTTGCAAACCTCCATAATGGCCATCTTTGAGAACCTTTCGATGACCACAAAAACACAGTCATTTCCATGCTTAGTGGAAGTAAGGCCTGAATATGGATTCCCAAGGTAAATTAGGGATAGGTAGCAGAGTATAGAGGCCTTGCTTCTTGATGGACAGTTTGGCAATGACGCAAGCAGTGCATGATCTGATGTACTTCTCGGCATCCTGTCTAAGATTCGGCCAATAGAAATACTTTTGCAGTACTACCACTGTTTTCTCAACCCCAAAATGCCTAGCAGCCCGACTATAGTGTGCTTCCCAAATCATCTTGGCACGCTCGCTTGAAGGAATACAAAGGTGACCCAGGTGGCATAACATGGCATCCTGGAGGTGAAAATCTAGAATATGCTGACCCTCCAAGAGTGTCTGGTATTTGTGTCCAAATTCTGGGTCGCTTTTATAGAGAAGTGGCCAATCAAAAGTCTCATGCCCACAATAGTTGAGCACGGTGGTTAACGCCATGATAGGTGGTCAACTGAGGCAATATGCAACATTATTGGTGCTTCCCTTCTTATACTTGATATTCAAATGGAACTATTGCAGGTATGTGGACCACTTCTGATGGTGACCATTCTGCAATTTCCCTTGGGTCTGTATGAATTGCAGAGGTCGGTGGTCTATGTGGATGATCATTTCCTTCACAAAAATGTAATGCTTCCATTTTCGACAGGCTTACACAATGGAATACATCTCTTTGTAATAAGTAGGATACTTCCGGACTATGTCTGAAAGTGTCTCATTGTAATATGACACTGGATGCCTATGTTGAGTAAGGACTGCCCCAATAGCATAGTCAAAGGCATCTGTCTCGACCTAAAATGGTTGTTGCAAGTCTGGTAATGTGAGCATTGGTGCTGAGCAAAGGCGATCATTCAACTCTATGAATGCTTTCTGTTGAGATTCAGACCAAAAGAATTTGTCTTTCACTCCTCCCTTGGTGACTTGACTCAAAGGCCAAGTGATATGAGAAAATCCCAACACGAACCTGTGGTAGAAGTTAACGAGACATAGAAAGTTGCAGAGCTTTGTCAGAGTGGTTTGAGATGACCAATCTTGAATTACTTGGATCTTGGCTAGACCTACATGCACCCCCTGTTCATCAATAATGTATCCCAGATACTAAACCTAGGTCATGCCAAAAGTGTTTCGAGAACCTGTTAGATGTGGTGGAGGTGCTCTTCCCAACTCAGGCTGAAGATCAGAATGTCATCGAAGTATACCACTACAAATGAGTCAGTGAATGGCCACAATATGTCATCCATTAGTCTCATGAAGGTTGCAGGAGCATTCATCAATCCAAAAGGAATAACCAAACATTCAAAATGGCCCTCCTTGGCTTTGAAGGCAGTCTTCCACACATCGGAGGGTTCGATTGGTACCTGGTGATATTCTGATTTCAAATCAATCTTGCTGAAATATTTTGCCCCCTCCAATTGGTCCAGGAGGTCATCAATCCATGGGATCGGGTACGTATTACGAATAGTGATCTTGTTTAGCCCCTGATAGTCAATACAGAGTCTCCAAGTCCCATCCTTCTTTTGTACCAACATGATCGAGCTCCCACAAGGCAATGAACTCGGACGAATGTGACCTTTCTGTAGTAACTCTTGAATCTGCCTCTTGATTTCATCTTTCTCCATAACAGAGTTTTGATAGATTGGTCCTTTGGGCAGTAGCGCACCTGGGGTCAGATCGATGGAGTGCTTGACCTGACAGTGAAGAGGAACCCCTGCAGGGGAGGTGAAGATGTCCTCATACTCCTCCATGACCTTGTCCATTTGTAGTTGTCATGTGGAGGGGCCCTGTCTGGAGGTTGTGGCCACTGTATTCTTCTTTCCTTGAGGCGTATCATCAGGAAAACAAATTTCCCGGCTTTGGAAATCAACTTACTGCATTTTTTTGAAGTAACCAAAGAGATGGCGGTAGGTAGTGCTACCTTGGTATCCTGTACAACTTATTTCCCAAAGTAACAGTAATAGCACGAGGCCTTGATTCATACACATCATGTCACTTCCACAAGTATGGTTGTCCTATTAATACATCAAAAACTTCAAGGGGAGAAATGTCACACAACACCTCATAGTTGAAGGGCTTGATGTTGTATGGAAGGCGACACTACTGGCTCACGTGCAGATCCCGTCCTTAGTGAAGCCACCCGATGGTTTATGGTTATGGATGTGTTGTGGTTGGTAAGCCTAGCCGCTTCACAACCTCTACCAAAATGAGTTTATTTTGGCTCCCGCTGTCGATAATGAACTGTAGCGAGGAGCCTTTTACCCACATCTAGGAGTGGAAGAGATGCTCCTCCTCCTCTGGATCTTCGAGTTCCTCCTTCTGGATCTTCGTAGTGGCAACGGTGGCGTTGGGCTCCACATCGATAATTTGCTTCCCTTTGTCATTCCCCTTGTCGGGTTCTAACTCAGAGTCGGAACATGCATCTAATTCTGAAACCTTTAGCTCGAACACAAGTGACTACTTGGCCCAACACTTACTTGTGTTGTGAGTGGAGCTCTTATGGAACTCACACCACTTTCCCGTGTCCTTTTTCGACTTCGTGGCATTGTTCTTTTCTTGTAGCTTTGGCGGGTTGTCTTGGGCCGCCCTTCCTTGGCTTTTTCCTTTGCTCTATGATTTGGGGGCACCTTTCCCTTGCTTCAAATTCATAGATCCAAAGTCTCGCTTCTTCTGTTTAAACTTTTTCTCGACCTTGACGGCATACCGGTATGTCATGCCGAATGAGGGGATGTTCAAGAATTCTATTTCTTCCTGGATGTACTTGTGTAAGAAGCTGCGATATTTGAGTACCAAATGCTGATCTGAATCCTTGATGCCTAACTTTGTGCAAAGAGTATGGAAAATATTGGTAAACTCTGGCACATCTTGGTCCCTTCCCTGTCGCAATGTGGTCCACTTTATGTATTGATCCTCATAGCTTCCAACAAGGTAGTACTGCTCCTTGATGGCATCCTGGAATGAATTACAAGTGGGTGTGGCTAAAAATAGTGAGCTTGTACTTTCATCCTTCTGCTCGCAGTAGTTTTCCCACCAATCCTTGATGTGCGGGGCTGCTTTGAGAAGAGCAAAAATCATATTTTCCCAACTGGAAAAATCATGAACAGAAAAATAACCCTCTAGCAGATTTAACCATTTATCGACGACTTCTGCATCTATCTTACCCTTGAATATGGGGATTTCAAAATTAACTTATACCTTAAATAGTGTGGCGTTTCCAAAGTAGCTGTTGGAAGTTGATGCGTCGCCCCTAGGTAGCCGCTGAAAGATCTGGGAAAATTTGTCCATCATCGCGTTTCTTTGTCACTCATGGGCTTCTTCGAGCAAGATTTTGATAGGATATCCTACCCCCTCATCTTTCTTTTCATTTTCCATGGGATACCATCGGGATTTGTGAGGCTAGCCTTACAAAGGTTCGACCAGTTCAAGCCCTAACTCCTTATATCTTGACCTCATTGGGGACATGCAAAGAAAAACAGAGAAAAAAATAGACTGCTCTAATACAATTGATCTAGATTTAAACAAGAATGCAACAAATTACAGATATAACCATAAACATAGAGATGTAGCGGAAATAATACTTCATTTCACTAATGTAAAATATTGAAATATGCTTACAAACAGAAATGGAAATAAACTAGCTAGGGCAATGGTAGCTTATCTCTGAGAAGAGATGTGGTAGCTACATGCCCATGAATTGTGTTACAATGAGGCTCGAAGGCCTATTTATTGTTGAGAAAAAATGAAAAACCCTAAACATCCTAAAACCTAACCTTAGAAGATGAAATGCCAAACTGTGGGTCCCATTTGGGTAAATTGGTACATCAACTTCCCGAAGTCATAAACTTGGCATATGATCTCGATTTGACGCACACAATATCTCATTAGAAATATCTATCTGAGAAATCCAAATTTGGGAAGAGCAACATTGGTCCAAGGACTCGTGTTGCTCCTATTTTTCCCAAAAAAACGTCGTTTAGGGCCTCAAAATGGCTTTGGAAATTTAGGGCCCGAAAATTGCTAAGAAATAGTAAATTGTGCTACAATTAAAGAAACTGAAAAGCTGAAAGAAACAATGGTGGGGATCCAAGTGGACTTGGTGGATGGCCAGCAATATCCACCTGGATCAGTCGGCCAAATTCCTTCAGTGACTAGCCACCATCTTAGTAAGAATTCCCTCAATGACTTTGTTAGTGCTTTATACTTGGCCTTTTTCTTGTGGATGATAAGGTGTTTTGATTCTATGATGGATTTTGTATTTTTCAACCAACTTCTGGGTCATATGGGATGTAAACTAGGGCCCTCCATCTATGACTATCTCCCTAGGTATACCAAAATGGACAAAGATGTCTTCAAACAGAAAATCTAAAATAGCCTGCTCCGTGGCTCTAGTGTGTGCCTTTACCTCAACCCATTTTGTGACATAGTTAGTGCAGACCAAGATGTAAGATTTCTATCTAGATGAAGGATTAATTGGTCCCACAAAATCTAGGGCCCATTTCTCAAAAGTTTCTAAGATGATTTGGGGCTGTAACAGCATCTCATATGATTATAGTGGTTGGCCCATTCTTTGTCAACTATCACATCCTTTCACAAACTTCTTGGCATCCTGAAATATTGTTGGCCAATAATACCATGTCGAAATGACTTTGAACCATGTCTAATTTTCTGTAAAGTTCCCTCCACAAGGTTCCTCATGACGGGCCTTAAGGATGTCAAAGATCTCATATTCTCTAACACAACATCTGATCTGGAAATCTAGTCTATTTTGATAGAGATTCCCATCTATCCAAGTGTAGGTAGCACTTTGTTCTATGATCTTTCTCTTCTCCTTGGAGGAAAAATACTATGGAAAATTCCCTGCAGCAAGATAATTGGCTATACCTGTATACCAAGGTGAGTAACTAGAAATAGTAAAGAGATATTCATCAAGGAAAGAATCCTTAATATGAATGCAATTTTCATCAATAGTTAACCTAGAAAGGAAATCAGCTACTACATTATCTTTTCCAGGTTTATCGAAAATTGTGATATCAAATTCCTATAATAGAAATAACCGCCATGTATTTATACCATTGGTAATTGGCTTATTCATTAAGAAATGAATGGCAGAGTGGTCAGCGTGTACAAATACTTGATACCCAATGATAAAATGTCAGAATTTATTGATGGCATGCACAACTGCTAAGAATTCCTTCTCGATCACTGTGTAATTGAGTTCCGCGGAAGTTAAATTTTTGCTTATGTAGGAAATAGCATAAGGTTTCCTCTCCTCCAGTTGGCCCATAAAAACACCTATAGCAATATCAGATGTATCTGTAGCTATGTAAAACAGCAATTCCCAATTAGGTCCTTGTAAAACAAGAGTTGATGATACATAACATTTCAGCTTCAAAAAGGCCTGCTCACACTTTCCTATCCACAAAATGCTGACATCCTTCATAAGCAAAGAAAATAATGGTGATGCAATTTTTGAAAATAAATCTATAAATCTCCTGTAATACCCTACATGCCCTTAGAAACTACGTACCTCTTTTTGTGTCTTGGGAGCTGGAATTTTTAGAATTACCTCTATTTTAGTATGATCTACCTTGATCCCATTAGCATAAATGTAGTGTCCTAGCACGATCCCTTTAGTCATCATCATGTGACATTTTTCAGTGCTCAAAACAACATTAGTTTGTACACAACGTTCTAGCACTTTTTCTAGATTAGCTAATATTGTTTCAAAAGCATCTCCATAAAGTGTAAAATCATCCATGAAGATTTCAAGGCAGTCATTCAACAAGTTAGAAAAAGATCCCAGTATGGCCCTTTGAAAGGTTGTTGGCGCATTGTAGAGTCCAAAAGGGAGTATTATCTATGCGAAAGTTCCCCAAGGGCAAGTAAAGGTCGTTGTATGTTGATCCTTCAGGGTAATTTGTATTTGGTTATAGCCACTATGCCCGTCTAGAAATGAAAAGAAATTTTTTCCGGAAAGGGTGTCAAGGACCTGATCTATAAATGGTAAAGGAAAATGGTCCTTTTGAGTGGCTTTATTGAGTTCTCTATAATCCAAACAGACTCTTCACTTGCCATTCTTCTTAGCAATGATGACAAGCAGACACACCCACTGACTGTCAGATATTCGATAAATAAAGTTAGCACTTAGGAGTTTTTGTAATTCTTCCTTCACTATCTCCTTTAGTGCAAGGTTCATGTGGCATTGTGGTTGTCTGACTGGTTTGCAGCCATCCTTCAAATAAATATGGTGAGTGCATAGGTTAGGGCGGATCCCTTTCATGTTCATATAGTCCCATGCAAATGCCTTTTTGTATTTTTGTAATAGTTGTAACAACAATTGGTTTTTCTCAGCAGTCAAGTTGGGGTTAATGTTTAGAAACTTTCTTGCTTCTATTTCAATTGGACTACTGTCAGTATTTGGAGTGGTTCTGATTTTTTCAAAATCTATATCTTCTACCCCCTCTTCCACATTCGAATTTTTAATGGAAGCGACAGAAAGCGAGTTACTAATGAAACTATTAATGATGTCATCTTCTATCTCATTATTGAAGTACTGGGCTTTCCCCAGAGTGAGGAGCGGTAGGGAAAGATCCGATTCGGGCTCAAACTCATCCCACCAAGGGTTATATAGATCCAAAATTAGTTTTGGGGGGTAAATATTAAGGTTCTTTGTAGCCTGTCCATCCGAGATCACCATAGATCCAGATCTGCAGCCTATAAATGCATCTGCAGTGGCCAGCCAAGGTCTCCCTAAGATCAAAGGATGTCCCCCCAAGTTGAATTTGGGCTGTAAGATAATAAATTTAGTCGGATACCTCCAGGAGGCTATTACAATTACTATGTCCTCTAACACCCCCTCGAGTTTAACACGGGAGATGTCTGCTAATTCAAGTGCAGTAGGAGTATGTATAAGCCCATGTAGCCCTAGGGTGGTAAAGAGGTCCTTTGTCATCACATTAATGGCAGCCCCAAGATTGATCAATGTGTTAGTTATGGGCTGGTCATTAATGTAGACATTAATCGTAGGATTCCATAGATCATTATACTTAGTTAGAAGAGGTTGAGCATACATTAATTCAGATAATTTCCCCATCACATGTATGGTAGCAGGGTTTTTAAGCTTCCTTCCAAGTTTCTTGATGCACAAATCTCATATTGTTTTAGCATAAATAGGTACTTCTTTAAGATCTTGCAGCAGAGGAATTTGTACATGCAAATTTTGCAACTCCCTAAGAAAATTAGATTCGGGTTGTGAGGCCATTCCAGGCTCAGTCAATCTCTGAGGATACAGAGAATTATGAGTTATAGCAGTCAAGTCGAATGTTACAGGTGTATCAGCCTTACCCGAGTTGGTTGTTACAAGAGTAATGGCCCTTCACAGGTTGGTTATTACAAACATAACAGTTTGTTTTGTATCAGCTATTATAGGTGCAACAGCCGCCTCAGGACCTACGGTATCTCCTCTAGAAGGTTCACATTCCTCCTCGGTAATGATAGGAGAGTGATTTGGTTTAATTACCTTACCCGACAGCAATTGAATTTCATTAAGCCCCATGGGGGTAATAAGGTAGGTCTAGAAGGAAGTCAGAGCCTCTATGCCCTGAGCTTCTTTATTGTTCTGGTTAGGGTTAGGTTGCATAGGTAGTTGGGGTCACATGGACGGTGTAGGAGCAAGAGTTTGGAAAGGAGGTAATTGCAGTTTTTTTGCATTGGTAATATAGGTAAAGTTGTATTATGGGCATTTCCTCTCCAGTTCTAGTTCCAATGGTATGGTTGATATGGAGGATATTGGATAGAGGGAGATGGAGACCTCTGGTTCCAGGGTGAAGGAAATTGTTCTAAATAAGGAGCAAGATATTGCCATGGATATTGTTGAGTATTATATGCATTGTTCCATGAATTGAAAGAAGAAACATCTTGGAACATACCTGGAGGTCGTGGCTACCATGGTCTCCTTGGTGCGATGAAATAAGATGACTGCACTTCTTTGCTTGACTCTCTAAGTACTCCCTTTAGTCTAGGAAGCTCTAGACATTGACCTGTCAAACATTCCAGCTCACAAATATTGAACAAGTTGATGATGTTCAATTTTCATTCCTCAATGGATGTTTCTTCTGGAAATTCGGAGAGAAGACAGTCAGGCATGTATCGGCTTATTCTTGTGTTTTCTTGATCTATATTGTTGTTATCTGGGTTGATAGAGCACTAAGGATATCGGTCTTGAAATTTTCAAACAAATTTGCGATCTCTACTCTAGTCACTCCTCCACCTGCAAATTTTTGTATTCGGGCAGAGGAATCTTGAATTGTACTTCTGCCCTTAGATGATCCTCTAGAGCATCATAGACAAAGATTTACAATTTCAGTGAATGGTTCCTATGGTTTATATCCCCTTTTCCTAGTAGGTTCAGGGTATCAAGGCAGTCGTCCATCATTCCTCTGATAAATATGGTATTCAATATCTCATGTTCTAAATTTTTGTGTTTAGACCTCTACAAATTATAGTGGAACCGCTCTACATAGTCCTCCAGGCTCTCATCCTCCTTTTGTGTCATTCTGAATACTTCCTCCCTTAAGTCCCTGGTTCTGCATTAGTCTTGGTACTTTGATAAGAATGTCTCCTTCATATCACTCCTTATTCGAATAGAAGCAGAGCCCAACCCCATGAACCATCTCAAGGCTGCTCCTTTTAAAGTAGCAGGAAATAATTTCAGTTTCCAAGCATCTGAGATATAGTCATAACTCCTGGATAAGACATCAAATTAAACTAATAAGGTGTATGGGTCTTCCACAGTCATCCCTTAAAAGGATGGTAAGGATGATAGAGGAATATTTTTCATGGGAGCTTCACCTTTGATATCCCCGATTGGGAACTCAAAGGTGGTGACAGTAGCATATGTTTTAGCATTTTTGTCATTGTTGTCTCCCATAGATAATCCTTCTAGCCCTTGTTGTAACAGATGTTCTTCAAACTGCTCTTGTGATTCTCTTGCAGGTGGATTCGATGGCTCAAATAACTCTAGGGTTGGTTGTTTCACCGCACTACTTGAATCTAGATATTGATAAACCAATAGGTGCTCTCCTGTCTCAAGTTTTGGATGTCCCCCCTCAATTTCCCCTTGTCCCTCGATCCTACAGTTCTGGCTACTAGATTCCCCTTGATGTTCTTGAATTGGATGCTTAATAGTGGGAGTGTGGTTGCTAGCTTTAGAATGGTATGGCCCCGAGATAGAGGAATCAGAGGTTTCTATCCTTGTTATGGGAGTAACATCTTTTTGTGGCCCTGTTTCCTTATGTCCCTTTGAGAGCTTGATTTTTCTTTTTCTGCCTTGGAGATTAGTTCCTCGATAAATGTTTTCCTTCCCAAATCTACACTCTTCCTTTCCTTTTTACGACCCGTTTTTCCTGTGACTAATTAGAGTGGGGGTAGTTTCAGTATTTTTATGGTTCCTACATTTGCACACATGGACCCTATGTGTAAGGATTCACACTCTAAGTGTCTTAGTCTTCGACAATAGTGAGCCCGCTTAGGTATGTTAGAGTGATTTTCAATTTCTTACCTCTCGTCTTACCTCCCAAAAACTAAAGAGTTGAAGACATGCTAAAAAAAACACCAAAATTACACACCCTAAGTTCCCTAGTGATCACAATGGTGATCCCACCCAGGTGTGTCTGAGAAATGTGCAGGTTCTTAGCTCTCATCCTACCACCCAACAATTGTGGACTAGGAACACTCTATCATCAAACAAACAATTGGGTTGACTGTATCATCAAATGCCATCCCCGGAAATGATGCCAAAATTTAGTGTTTTTTTAATCAATCCTGATTGATCGAGATTGCAACATTTAATTTTCAACCCAAGGTAGGTATTTTTCTTTCAATGGATTTTTCACTGTCTGTGCCGATACACTATAGCTAAGAATGAAAAATAGAAATAACAGTAAAAGACATCGTTGAATCAATTACAAACATTAAGTCATTCATGTATAAATTAAAACACTCCACAGAATTGAAATCACACTTCACAATTACCAGAGTAAGGGCATGCCACACAGTAAACTAATGACTACACGAGCTGGTCACTATCATTATGTTTAATCAAACCAGTGTAACAGCATAATATAATCTGGAATAGAAGCGTATGTATTTCACAATTTATACAACAACAACAACAACAAAACCATATGGCAATAAAAGAAAGAATAATGTACACTACTTCTACCGCTGCAGCCCCTACTAAAGAGGAGGGCACTTCCTCCCTAGCAGGGGCGTAGTAATAACATGATATTAGTTAATGAATCAAATGAAGAGCAGTAATAGCATCACCGTAGTGATTTTAATATTAAAAATAATTCTGAGTTACAAGAGCAGAGTAATAGTGCTTTTCTATATGTCGTCCTTGTACATGGGAAATCGAGTTTCTTTTATAATTATTACATGCCCAAAATTAGGAAGAGATTAGTCATGAGAATCTCATGATTCTCATGCTGATCATAAAATAAAAGTAGTTACAATCTATTTCTAAATACAAATACTTCTTAGATACATTAGTTAAGACTGCAACCACTTGGGTCTGTTGCTTCTAAAATAAACAATTCCTAACACCCGACAGCTATTGTGTGGAATAGTACCGACAAATTTCTAGCTTCGGTGCAATAGCATCCTATGGTCGAATAACGGATCAGGATGTAACAACAATAATTGGCGACAACACCCTTGTTGTAACAGCGGTCCTCTATATTAGCACGTGGTGTAACAGCAGCATGTAACAGTATTCAATGTGTAACAGCAACCTATAATAGCATACAAGGTGTAACAACAAACTGCTCTACCCTACTCTGAAACTGATCAGCGCAGCATGTTTACTCTGTAACCTTGTTCCCACAGGAAATACCTGAAAAATATAAGAGCTTCCAAAATACTCCTCCAATGCTCACCCTAGTTAGCTATAAAAAGGAATATAGTATCGTATTATTCACCAAAACATGGCAAAATAACATGAAAGTGGAATAGGTTGTATAAATGAGAAAAAGGGTGATTAATCATGTAAAGTTTCATGGGCCTGGAGGATAAGAGAATCAAAACTAGGGAAAGAAAGTGCAAAAAACAGGTAAAAAGCCACACCCAACACATGGTACTTTTTAAAAAAATAAGATTTCATAACCTAAATATCCATGTACTTAAAAGATGTCCTTCCTATTTTAACAGATGATAAAACAAAGCTTAATCATAATAAAAATTATTGAATGATATCAATCTGGAAGTGGTGCAGTCATTCTACTAGCACACAATTTTCATGAAACAAGAATAAATTTTCCAGATGCGCATTCTTGCACTAGGTATTCCTACACCATATTGTAAATTTTTGCACTAAAGACCATTTTTCCTGCACTAGGACATGTATTTTTGTACTTGAGAGTGCTCTGTAGTGCAGATACCTACACTGAACATTTTCACACTTGAACATTCTTGCACCGAACATTCTTGCACTAAACATTCTTGCACTGAACATTTATGCACTCGAACAGTCCTTCACCGAACATTCTTGCACTGAACATTCCTAAATTAAACACATATACATGTGTTGGCTTGTTGGGGCCTAACCCAGGTTCAGAGGTGATTTAGCTAAACAAATCTCAGTACTACTGGCCCTTTCAGCAACAATCCATGGAATTTGGACTGAGGTCTCACCCAAAGTAGTATGGGAGGGTGCTAGAACCAGGTTTCCACACCCTGGAGATGTCTAATGAGTTCAAGTGGTCGTGGTTCAACCCTGCGGGCACATTGTTATGTGCACTTACCTGTACCTCGCAGCCTGAGATGCTACCTTCACGCAGCTCTACTCAGGGGCCAAACACTATTATTACTCAAGTCCTTACTAGTATTCCATCGTTAGTTGATTAACTTAGCTTATTTGCATGTGTAAAGTATACTTAGCAATATAAATCATTCATACAAGTGTGCATTGTAAATAAACAGTATATTTGCAATTGATATCAAACATGTAATAACTCAAGAATAGATACACATAATTTGGATTAAACTTCTCTTTATTATTCTCTACTTCAGTTATAGACTTGACTCTGCCCTGTGCACTCAGCTGCAGGGGTCCGCGCACTTAGCTGCAAACAACTAGGCCTCTGCGCATTCAGCTGCAAAGCCTTTTCCTACTCTACGACCCAAGACACACTTAGACACTTGCATTGTGCTTCTACTTCTCTATCTCATACTTTGCTCTTACTTACTGTTACACTTAGAGCCTCGCTCTATTTATATAATCCCATGGTCTGCAAACCATGGGTAGGCCAACATTACATTACAAACTAGGGCAGACAACCCTATGACTCTAACATACTTCCGCGCCCATAATTCGTGGGGCTTTACAACATTATTCATTCAAAACATGGGCTTTGAGCCCCAAAACATAACTCGGGGGGATTCCATGCCCAACAGGCCCCCAACACAAACATCGTGATTCGCCCTCGAGTCACTTTGTCAGTGCAGCGACCTTGGAACGGAGTTCCTCCAACTATCCTCGAACTGTGCTAATGTTGGCAGCGCACTAAGTCGCTTCTTGATGGATCTATTGCGTCCTTTGTTTTGAGACTTTTGTGTCTGGGGTGCTTCTATGCATTAACGTGTGCATCCCCTATATGTGCGTCAGCTTTCCTTCGATGTTTGATATGATTAGTGAAAGCCTCATTGATCCATGGTTGGACACACTCTTTGAGAACTGCCTCCTTATGTCACGCTACATCCACCTGCTCCTTCAGTGCCATGGCTTGTTGCATCCTTGCAAGCCGATGAGTGAGGACTACTGTCTGCACAGTTCCTCTAACACTGTCATATTACTGTTGCAGTTCTCACGCCTCTGTCTCCAACCACTGGATGTTGGGGTCCTCCTACAGAGTTGTGAGGACCTCAAGTTCTTGCTCCAACAAAGTGCTACAGTCATTCACTGCACCTCCAATTTCTTCCAATCCCGCTACAATAGCGCTAGCGCGCTGTTCTCTTACCTCCGGGGGAGTGGAGATTCAGCTCCAGCTGAACCTTGGTCATTTCTTCTCTAGCCTTGCGAACTCTAGTTGCCAACCTATGAATCCATACCTCTACTGGTAGATCTGCTAGGATGGCCAGCTCCGAGACACATTGGCAAGCCTCATCTACCACCTAAGCCAACTATTGGTTCTACAACACCAATTCGTCACGCTGCAGACTGAGTTGTTCCATTTTGATCTTTTGTTCACTGAGAACTTGGATCGTGCAGCTCTCCCTAACGTGCAGCTCTGCTGTTATTCCATCCTGTAGCAGATACATTTTCTCTCGCAGAAGGGCAGCCAGATTAAGGCCAAGGCCTTTGATCATGTTAACCGCAAAACTTTCGGTCTCATTCGCTGCTACTAGGGCTCCTTCCAATAACACTATGGTGTTTTCCATCCATGCGCACAGCATCTGTTCTGCTACCGAGGATCTTACTACGAGGTGGGTTGAAAGGGTACCCACCTGAGGGGGCCGCACCTGTAACTCTTGTAGCTGCGCCCTAAGGGCCCCCAACACAGGCTGGTGCTCCTATATAAAGTCCTGAAGGGCCTCATTTGTGACATCGCGAACCATCTCCCTGATGCCATGGAGGTCACCTTCAATTAAGGTGATCGGGTCAATGGCCAAATTCGAGGCCTTGACCTTCTTCCTCAGTCCTGCTCTCTCTTCCATGTGTGGGCGCTTCAGTTGTGTGGACGTGGTTGCTAGGTCCATGCTCCCTTCTGATGCTTTTGCTTCCTCTACCTCCTACTTCTGTGAGGATGTTGCTTGGTCCTCATCTGCCTTCGTTGTTGCTTCTTCTGCCACCTATCCTGCTACTGTTGCTTCTGCAGCCTTTTTCTTCTCTATGGCTTTCTGTGTCACTTCCCGCGCTGCACTTTCCTTTGCTACTACTATTTCCTGCCGCGTTTTCTCAA
Source organism: Pinus taeda (assembly GCA_000404065.3). Taxonomy (NCBI): domain Eukaryota; kingdom Viridiplantae; phylum Streptophyta; class Pinopsida; order Pinales; family Pinaceae; genus Pinus; species Pinus taeda. Next base: position 165,095 of record APFE031678731.1, read on the forward strand.
CCAATTGTGTGACGCGCAGCTTGGCATCATCCTTCTTCTTCTACGCTACCACCTTCTCAAGTTCTGCCAGGTTTGGGGCGTGACATTTCGAAGGCCATGTCTCCAAGATAGTGAAGATGGCATCATTAGTGGCTATAAATAGGAGCTTTGTCCACTGCTTTGTTGTATCCTTGCACACCCTGATGTATACATTATGCATGTTGGCTTTGAATTCTACATACTATTGTAAACCGTAGGTGATAGGCATGGCTTCTAATTGATCCGCATCCGGATGCTCATCTCCATGAGCACCCAGAAGATTTTGGTGTTGTGTATCCTCTTCGTATCCTTTGTGGTCTAGAGCGAAGCGTACTTCGCACCCTCTGGTAATTCCCTGTCAATGACGGGGAATTGGTTGTCCTCCACTAGTTCCCCCACTATGAGCATTATAGATAACAATAACCACGCGTAGTGGAAGGTTTTACCCTACTCCTGGGCTTCACGACAGTTCTTCAAAAATTCCTCGCAGAGGAATTCAGACCAGTTGAACTCAACTCCCTCCACTCATTGCTCAGCTAGTGCGACCATCGGCGTCGATACCTCATCGCATGGCACTTCCTCATAACTTTGTTGGCCAGGATTTGGGTTACTACACGAACCCCTTTGTCCTTGATGTTGGAGATGGCATAGCCCCTCTTCTTCTTCTCCAGCTTGTATTTTGTCTTCATGGCTTCTGCAAGGGCCAAATCACTTCCCTTTCCTTCGACTATGGTTTCAGGGTCCTTTCCTTTATAGGGAAGCTAAGAAATATGGTGATTTAGTTCTGCCATGATGGGGATAGGCTCCTTGAGCTAGAGATACCCATCATGCATCAGGCAGAGCAGCTGCCTGATGACGAAAATGGTGATGGGTGCACGATGGAAATGTGGTACCCATAGTAAGTGCAGCAACCCGGCCTTTTCCACACCACGCAACAACTTCGCGGCTCTAATGTTGTTACCGCCCCCTCAGTGTTCTGCTTCATTAGGTTCCCAGTCTCTAGGTGGGGGAACTTCTCGCGGTCAGCAAGGTCCCAATATTCAAACTTCATGGTTGGCACACGACCCAGGTGTGTGCCTTCAAACACTATGCCATCTCGGAGGAGCGGAGTCTGGAGTGAACTCTTGGTTTCATCCCAGTCCTTCGGTACTTTGGTCTTCCCTTTTCACGAAGGACATACGCAGGCAGTTTTGTTGCAGAGCGTATAGGTTGAATATCCTCCTCCATATCTTCGTCTTCTTCTGCTATGATGGTCAGGGCCTGCAGATTTTCTTCTTCTTCATTTGTGTCGATCGTGACAGCTTTCCCTTTTTCTGCCATTGATAGCTTTCTATGTAATGCGTTCCTCAAGGACATGCGTACGCGGGCCATTTCTTGTTTATCTTTCTTGGGCCTCGATGTTCGCAGTGATTTGGGGATTTCTGTCACAACCCTAGCACCTTCTGGAACATCCTCCATCATTGGGGTTTGCGCAGCCTCGCCGGTGGTTACCTCTTCAATTCCCAAACCATCCTTAGTTGTTGTCATCATGTCTAGGCTGTATTATGTCACTCGTGAAATCAGGGACTCAATTATCACTCAACTCTTAATGCTCAAGCACTCAATTCTCAAATGACCAAGTGTTGTTCGCTGGCTAGTCCTTTGTGTTTTATATCACCTTTCAAACTCGAATTCGACCGTTCCCCCCAATTTCGAGCCATTAATTCTTTCTTGGCAGAAGATTTTCCCAAATCTTGCCTATAAATCGCGTCTTAAATTCCTGTCGCCCACTCCATTTGGCCTCAAGTCGAGTATCCTATCATGAATAGTGACTTCAACGGTCACATTCTGGCCAACCCACGGGGCAGCGTAACCCTCCGTGCACGATTGCGGACCCTGTGACACTTTGCTTCTACGCGCATCCCCAATATCGCGCAGCTCCCAGACATAATAGTTTATAATCCTGCACTCCCTTTCAATTGCCTGGAGTGCTAAGACTATTCTTCCTACAGCTAGTCAAGTGGTCGCACCACCCATGTGGGGCTCCATCTCGTCCTCCACCATGGTTCGCAAGGAATCCCCTCCTTCCATTATTGTGGTCGGCATCGCGCACTCTACAATTTGCAACGCGCTACCCTGGTCACTATGTTTGGCGATCTGTGGTCTAAGCCAAGGCAGCAGACTAACTAGTTCACGGAGATAGTTATCCCACTTGTTAGTATGATCGTATGTACCTTGCCTTACCATCCTCATTTTTTCGATGAGAAATGTTTCCTTTATTTCATCTTCCAGCTTCTTGACCTCTGTGTCCATCAAAGAACTTTTCTCCCTTAGTCGTACCTGGTCTTCTTTAAGTTTGCAAAGTCTAAGGTTTCCTTGTTATATTTCTTCCACAATTCTTATGTGTTTTGTTTCTCGCAACTATGTGATTCCTTCATTCCGGGCTTCACAGACTATCGTATCTATGGGTGCTGCTATACGTAGACTAGGCTTCGCATGCTCCATAGGGATTATAGCCCCTACTTCATACTTCAATTTCGGAAGTGCTCACGTGGTTAGGGTTTTGCACATGGTCCTATAAGCCCATAGAACCGTTGGTACGCACAGGTCCCAGTCATTGCATCTCACATGTTGTACCGTGTTCAACACTTCGCACACCTTGTCAAAGGATTTTCCTTGTATAATCTTTGGCGTGCTTGGTCTTATTCTACTTCGTCGTTCGCACCCTCATCATGCCCGCTCCTGCTTATTGGTCTTGGTTATGATCGTGAGGACAGTATGTGTTCATGCAGGTTTCGGACCATATGCTTGTACCCATCTAGAGAGGTGGGTGCACAGGCTGTTTCGTTCATCATACCCTGCTTCCATCTGCAGTTGAGGCTTTCCAAACCTTATAAGCATCATTCTTCTACAGTCACTCCAGTTCTCAAAACTTCTCTGATCTATACCCCACCATATTGCGGGCGTTGCACACAATGCCCATTTCAGAGTGTCAAAATGTTGTTGTTCTGGCACCTCTTTTTCAAATTTGTTCAGGAATTCATCCACTGTTGTCAACCCATCATACATAGGAAAATTTCTTACCTTTGTGGTCACACAGCACAGTGATCTTAGCATCATGTTGCAATTGAGTGTGGTTACCTTGTGTAACCGGTTCTGCCATCATTCTATTTCCTCGTCCAAATCTGATGTGCAGGAGCTCTCGCACTCCCATGAAATCCTGCCATCCGCAGTTAGATTCACCCAATCTTATTCCCAAGTGGTTTATTTGTAGATACAGTCTAGATCTTTGTCGTTCTCATCGTCGTGCACTAGCTCTTTGTAGAGGAATCCTTTCACAAGGTCTAAAGATACCACTACGTGCAGTGAATTTTTCTCAAAAATCATTTTGCGCTTCTTTAGATTTATCACTCCATTCATATCAATGACCCAATCTATTGACAGTAGCATGGGATAGGGATTTCTATCATCGATGATTTCTATCACTTCGAAATCTGCAAGTGCGCTCGTACCTTCGATACCTACCATTATTCCTTGTAATCTTCTCATCGGTAGGATCTTCTGCTGGTTCTCCATTCGCAATTGAATAGGGGACCATTGCAATGCGAGCCTACCCATGCGCTCCCATGTCTACTTTGGCAATATGTTCACGTCTGATCCTAAATCCAGAATCACTTGATCCATTTCATATTCTCTAATTTGCGCAGTCAATCTCATCTCCCTTCCTGTTCACATTGTGTGCTTCCCGAGCTTCCGGACTACACGCAATTCTCATGACCCAGTGCCCCTAGTGATGAGTTCCTGTAGTCCCTTCACAACCTTGCTATCACACAATAGCTTCATGCATGTCTCCAGAAAGGTAGTAAGCATTGATGGATCCATCTCTGGTTCTAGTTTGTCTTTACTACCTAAAGTGGAGGCCTCCATAAAGCTCTTCTTAGCTTCCATGAATGTCTCCTTTGTGTGCTCCAAGTCGAACTATGGTTCCTTTGTAGGAGCCTTGCGAACCTAAGCACTTTCTTCGGGTTTCTTGCCCTTATCATCTCCTGTCGTAATACCACTTTAGAGCATAATGTTTACATTCGGTTCCTATTTTCACGACTCATACCTCATCATTTGCAGATTTTGAGTTGGTGAAGGCTAGAGTATTCCTTTATCGCGCAACCTTGCTACCAGTGTGGGCAGTCCTTTTTCTCGTGATCAAACTGGATACAATATAAACATGATTCTCTCGTTGGATTTGTACAATCATGGGCATAATTCCCTAGCCCTCCGTAATTGTAACAAATCAGTTGTCTGCGACCCCTTCCTGGTCCCATTCCATCTTGACCTCGTCCGCGCCCCTGAAATCTAGTGCGTGCCATCCCTACATTTTGTTTGAGCGCTCGCATTTCAGCTTGAACTCTGTAGGCAAGAGTTCAATCCATCATTAGTTCATAACTTCTATAGGTGTGTTCATCATGGCCTACTGACCTATAGAAATTATAGAACAATTATTGGGACGTCTACATATATTTCTGTAATAGGTGGAAATTATTTGTAGCGTGCTTCCCTCCTATCTGAAAAATCGTGCACCATAATGCAGGCACTGCACTTGGTCCCGCTTGTGCCTCTGGACTTAATGGCATTGGCCCTCCTCCTACTAGGTAGTTCGCGAAGACTGGACAATGGTCCTTGTCATGCCCCTGGCTCTTACATTTTATGCACCATACATCCTTGCGCGCTTCTGGGCGAGTTGTCCTGTCCTGTTTCAAACTCTGCATTTCAAAACACAAATTTTTTAGTTGTGCATGGATTTATTAGACTCCCATGCTAGGATCTTGTATTGGGGCCTCGTTCAGTCTCATTGCAATCTCCAAAGCTTCAGCCTAGGTGGATAACTTTTGCTGCGACAACGTGGTCCTTAGATGTGGCGTTAGTGACGCTACAAACCATGCGCGATGTTGTCCATCCATCAAGGTCGTGTTGGATTTGTGAATCATACCCTTCAGTCTCTGATCCAGCTCCCAGGGGGTCTCACCTAGAAGCATCACGATTTCCTTAAACCTAATAATCGACTATGTCCCTAATTTTGACCTGCTAAATTCCCTGTTTAACACAACTTGGATATCCATGATCCTTGCATTTGGATTGTCATTGGAATGCTTAATGTACCATGTCAGTGTGCGATCTTGCAACATGCTTACCAATGCTACCTTCTTTATATTATCATCCATGACTCCTTGTGCTTCCCATACAACCTTTACCACAAACCAAAATTGGTCTGGATCTTCGTTCCCTACTCCTTTGAATACTGGCAATTTTATCGCGCTCGAGATATTGAACTATGGTAGTGGCGGAGATGGTGTGGGTGGAGATAGGGGTGAAGATGGTGAAACTGGTGGTGGTGTAGGTGGAGGTGGTATGCGTGGAATTCAATGTCTTATCAAACTGATCGCACTTCTTGGTGAAACTTTTGCAAGCTTTTCCTCACTTTCTCACCGAGGTGAAATCAAGGGACTAGCTTCTATCTCTACGCTACCTTCGTTTCTATAGATCCTCCCACTTTACATATCCCCAAACATAAATTTATTCGCATAACCTACTTTTCACATAGTAGCATTTTAATCCAAGTGTTCAAAGATTTAATGTACTTACCTCGCGGTCCTCTGAGGAAGCGTCTCTCTGCCTCGTTGTAGCTGACTAGTGTGTCTTCCGTGAATTTGGTGATAAACCCTCCTATAATTCAATAGAGCCAATGGTCCATAACATGTGCAATCTTATCTTCTGATGCTTCTAGTCTACGCACCAATTCTGGAGTCCACACAATAGTTTTGTCGAGCCTACACCTTCCCTAACTGTCTGCTAGCTTCGTGATCCACTCATACAACTCAGAGGGGAAGGATGCAAAGAAAATATCATGGATTTCCATATATAAGTAGATCTCTAGCCATTGTTCCTTTGATACTCGCAGATTCCTATTTTCCTGCGCCGTGAACTCGTGAATCTTTCTGTCCAACCACCCTTCAATTTCTTTCTTGGTTGGATTCCAGTAACATGACATCAGACATCCCTTATGTAGATCCCGATCCTAGAAATGGAAACATTTGTTGGCTTATTGGGGCCTGACCTAGGTTCAAAGGTGATTTAGCCAAACAAATCGCGGTACTACTGGCCCTTTCTACAATATTCTGCAGAGCGCAGACTGAGGCCTAGTTTCCACACCCCGGAAATGTTTGATGAGTTCAAGTGGTCTGCAGTTCGACCCTGTGCACACATAACTACACATACGTACCTGTACCTCGCAGCCTGAGATGTTGTTTCGTGCAGCCCTACTCAGGGGCCGAACGCTATTATTACTCAATTCCTTACTAGTACTCCATTGTTAGTTGATTAACTTAGCTTATTTGCACGTGTAAAGTATACTTAGCAATATAAATCATTCATACAAGTGCACTTCATGAATAAACAGTATATTTGCAATTGAGATCAAACATGTAATAACTCAAGAACAGATACACACAATTTGGATAAAACTTCTCTTTATTATTCTCTACTTCAGTTACAGACTCGACTCCACCCTGTGCACTCAGCTGTAGGGGTCTGCGCACTCAGCTGCGAACAACTAGGCCTCTGCGCACTCAGCTGCAGAGCCTTTTCTACTCTACAACCCAAGACACACTTAGACACTTGCTCTGTGCTTCTACTTATCTATATCATACTTCACTCTTACTTACTTTTACACTTAGAACCTCGCTCTATTTATATAATCCCATGGTCCATGGACCATGGGTAGGCTGACATTACATTACAAACTAAGGCGGACAACCCTATGACTCTAACATACTTCCACGCCCACAATTCGCAGGGCTTTACAACATTATTTGAACAAAACATGGGCTTTGAGCCCCAAACAAGCCTCGGGGGGATTCCATGCCCAACAACCTACACCAAGTATATTGTGGCCAAAAAATTTCTAATAAAATTCATAGGCTAGATTTCGAAGGATTTGCTGAATCATAAAGGAGGTTTTCTTAGACAATTTTTTTTGTATCAATACATGCCTTTTGATCTGCTTCATATGCTTGAATCAGATTCTGCAATATGATCCATGAGGGAGAAAAGAAGTGGGAAAGGGGGTAAATTTTCAGAATGGGAAGGAAATTATGACATGAAATTCAAGAGTGAGACTACCAAGAGGGACATATCGAAAAATGGATCTGGAAAACAAAATCAAGGGAAAAAGAGGGAAGAACAAAATCGGATAGGGATAGTTTCCATGTGAATAAAGGGTTGGTAAAATTTATGGATAAAAAAAGAAAAATAGAGGGAATTTTATGAAAATGGGAATAGAAGAAGGGCAGAATTTTACCTGAAATCTACCTGAATTGTGCTAAACCGAAAAATAAATGCAATGAGAATTGAGTGTTGCTTGAATAAAAAAAATCGTGCGAGCTATCCCAAACTTGGATAAGGGCTTGGTTCCTAAACTTGAACCTGCTTCTTCTTGGTTACAAATAATACATCTAAAGATCAATCAACATTCCCATTTTATTAGAATTTGATCTTCCTATCAGCGAGCTGGTTTCAAGTTGATCCTTCTACAAAAATGTCAGTAAACTGATTTTCACGACAACGGGAAAAATATATTTCTTTGTTATTTTTTTGTTTTTAATTTTTGTCATTTTTTTCTCTTTTTTTCTTTTAATTTCAGGAAAGAAAGAATGAAATTTTTAATAGGTTGGCCAGGCCACCTACCATCTTCACTTCCGATTGCTATTGTACTTGTTGCATAAAATATTCCTTTGCGAGGGGCTAAAAATATACCTTAAACCTATGCCCGTTCACAAGGAATATTGAATCTCTCCCATCAATAGTTTTGATTTCTACTACTCCATTTTCAAAAAGAAATCACCACTTCATAAGGTCCCATCCAGCATGTGTGGAATTTACCCTTAAAATGTTTAAATTTGGAATCGTAAAGGAGTACCCAAACACCTAGTTGGAATTGCTTATTCTTGATGGACTTGTCATGCCACTTGTTGCATTGTTGTTGAACTAATATGTTATGTTGAACAACATCCTGTATAAACTCATCTAACTCATTTAACTATAGTAGACATTGTTTCTATGCCTATGAGATATATATCCCTAAGTGAACTGCAGTCCTGAAGGTTTTGATCTAGAGCTCTATCGGAAAAATGACTTGTTTCGCATACACCAGCTCATATGGTGTATGTCCTGTGTTGTTCCTCCAAGTGGTCTGATATGCCCATAAGGCTTCCTGTTATCTGCTGGTCTAATCTTTCCTATGCATGTTCATTGTCTTAGTGAGGATGGACTCAATTACCTTGTTTGTGGATTCTGCTTGGCCATTTGCTTGCGGGTGGTATGGTGAAGATTTCTAGTGTCGAATTCTGTATTGCTCCATCACACCACGTACTAGATTAGAAATAAACTGTGGTGCATTGTCAGAAACAATTTCTCTAGGCACACCAAATCTAGTAAAGGTTTCAGTGAATAAAAAGTCTACAAAAACTTTTTGAGTAGCAAAAGAAGCAACTTTAGCTTCTACCCACTTTGTAACAAAATTTATACAAACCAATATATGCTTTTTATTTAAAGATGTTGTGTTTATAGGTCCCACAAAATTAATAGCCCATTTTTCAAAGGGCTCAATCATAACCTGGGGACATAAAGGCATCTCACTAACTTGTGATGGCTGACCCATTCGCTGACAACTATCACATCACTTGACATATTGTTTGGCATCCTTAAACAAGGACGGCCAAAAATAGCTAGCTCGAAGAATCTTGTATGTAGTCCTCTTATCAGCAAAATGGCCTTTTCAAGGTTAATCATGGGCAGATTTCAAGATTTCAAACACTTCTTCCTCTCTTACACACCTACGAATAATGAGATTTTCTCCATTGTAAAAGAGGTCTCCTTGAACCAAGAATATGCAGCACTTTTCTGTATAATATTTCTCTTTTCACGAGTGGATAAGTGAGGTGGTGATTTTCCAATGACTAAATAGTTGGCTATGTCAGCAAACCACAGGGATTTTGTTGACACGGCAAAAATATGTTCGTCAGGAAATCATCATCAACAAGAATTAGTTCACAAGGATTATTTAATCTAGAAATATAATCTACTACAACGTTAGATTTTTCTAGTCTATCAACAATAGTAACATTAAATTCTTGCAACAAAAGTAACCACCTAGTTACTCTACCGCTAGTCAATGGTTTATTCATTAAATATATTATTTTGGAATGATCAATATGCATAAAGAATTCATATCCTGTAATGTAATGTCTAAATTTATTAATACCAAAAATCACAGCTAAAATCTCCTTCTCAGTTACTATATAATTTAGTTCAGCGGGTGACAAGTTTTTAATAATGAGGTCGATAGCATATGATTGTTTTTTTTCTTCCTGTCCTAAAGTTGCACCAATGGCACTATTTGAGGCATCAGAGGAAATGTGAAATGGAAGGGACCAGTTTAGTCCTCTCAAAACTGGTGCCTATACTAATTTTTCCTTTAATATCTCATAATACTATTGGCAAGTTGTGGACCAAGAAAACTCACTATCCTTAGCTAAAAGTCAAAAAAGGGGAGTAGCTATCATAGAAAAGTTCTCAATGAATCTCCTATAGTAGCTCACATGTCCCAGGAAACCTCTCACTTCCCTTTATGTTTTTGGTGCAGGAAGACACAAAATAACTTTTATCTTAGCTGGGTCAACCTGGATACCTTTGTCGGAAATGAGGTGGCCAAGAACTAATCCTACCTTGCACATTAATCTACAATTTTTATCACTCAAGGAAATATGAGCTTATTGGCAATGAAAAAGTACTTTTTGTAGATTTTTGAGGGCTTCCTGAAATGAATCATTGAACACAGAAAATTCATCCATATAGATTTCCACACACTCAAGGTCAACAAAAATGGCCAACAATTCCCTCTGAAAGGTAGTTGGGGCATTACATAACCCAAAGGGAAGCACTCAATAAGAAAATGTCCCCCATGGGCATGTAAAGGTGGTTTTTCCTTTATCCTCGGATATGATCTATATTTGGTTATAACCGCTAAAGCCATCTAAAAAAGAAAAGTACTTTTTACTGGAAAGGGTATGTTAGGTCCCTATACTACTAGTGTAACCCCTTATTGTTATTAGTACAACCCCCTTATTATATTATTGTGCCCATGTAGGCCCCATATTGTTATTATTGTGCCCTTACATTATTATTGTTATGTCGGCTCTGATTATATTATCACCCCTTAGACTCTTATATATAGAAAGGAGGTCTTGTCATTTGTATCATCTAATAATTGTTCATGTGTGTAATGTAAAGGAGGTTTCCCCCTCAAAGAGGCTGAATTCTAAGGCGTTTATCTCTATTTTCTATCTTTTTGTGAGCTGGTTTCATAACATTTGGCATCAGAGGGAAACCAGGAAAGATAATCAGCTCTAATGGAATGACAAAGCTTCTAAAGAAAGAACAACGATGCATAATTGTACAATTATGTTCACAAAAGGTTCCCACATCGAAATCATCTATTTCTCCAAATCTCCAAAAAGTCTTAGACAATCATTCCAAGGTATTTAAGACTCCCAAAGGTCTCCCACATATTCATGATCATAATCAGGCTATTCATTTGATTCCAGGAAGTGTTCCTCCAAACATCAGGGCTTATAAATATCCATATGCCCATAGAAGTGAAATTAAACGTATGGTTGCAGAAATGGTAGAGGTTGGTATAATTGTCCAACCAAATTTGATAAACAAAGAAAGGGATGAATGGAAGAATGGTGAAGAAGGGTGGGAACTCATTCAAAAGTTTTCGAAGATCCCAATTCCAATAATATTTCCAGAACTTGACAAGTAAGGAAAAATCATATTGGAACCTGAAACATTCATAGAACCAAGAAGTCAACACTTACAAAATCAATCAATCAATTTCAGAGTATCTGATCAAGTGGAAGAACTTAACCGCTAAAGATTCCACATGGGAGGACAATAATTTTATACAAAAGCATCAAGAACTACTCAAGTGTTGAGGACAACACTTTTTGAAGGAGAGGGGCATGTTAGGTCCCTATACTACTAGTGTAACCCTTTATTGTTATCAGTACAACCCCCCTATTATATTGTTGTGCCCATGTAGTCCCCATATTGTTATTATTGTGCCTCCTAGTACCCGACTATTGTTATTATTGTGCCCTTACATTATGATTTTTATGTCGGCTCTGATTATATTATGACTCCTTAGACTCCTATATGGAAAGGAGGTCTTGTCATTTGTATCATCCAAGAATTGTTCATTTGTGTAATGTAAAGGAGGTTTCCCCCTCGAAGAGGCTTATTTCTAAGGCGTTGATCTATCTTTTTTATTTTTTTGTAAGCTGGTTTCATAACATTGGGTATCATAGCTTTGGATTCTAGGGTTTCGCTACTCCAAAAAAGTCGTCGTGGCATTTTCGCTATAACTTTTTTTTGCGACGTTTCAGAAGCTAAAAAAAACCATTTGAGACGAAATCTCGCTAAACCTAGGGTTTTTGCAAGCTCCAGAATTTCATCTAAAATAGGTCATCGTGGAATTTTATCTATAACTTTTTCGCTATGAAGTTTCAAAATGTAAAATAAAAACCCATTTGAGAAGAAATTTATCTGAACCTTTGGTCCAAATTTCAGATCTTGTCTCGCTATATTTTCAGATATATTCTCTAAGGAATTTAGGGTTTTTGCAGACTCCCGAATTACATCCTAAACAAGCTACCTTGGTAAAATCATCATAACGTTCTCTCTGAGCATCAAATTGAAATTTCATAAGAAGTTACAGAAAGAGGACAGAGTGTATTTTGTTTGGGTATAAATTTTAGAACCTAAGGTTGAAACAATGACATGGGACATGTCGTACAAGTTCACTCTACTGAACTAGTCTATAATTAGGTCATCGCAGGAGATTAGGAATAGATCTTTTTTTAGGAATCCAATTGCGATCAGACTTGTGTAGTTAGAAAGAGGACTCAGAGGGCTATTACAGACCAATTTAGAACTTAAATATCTGAAAGTATAAAGTTACAGTCGTTTCAAGATCGAGATCCTAAAATCAAGAAAAAGCGAGATGAGGAAGTTTGATGGCAAGGATCCAGTAAATTGGATACTACAGATGGAGAAATATTTTGATCTACATGGTGTACCACTGTTACAAAAGGTACGTATTGCATCTAATTACTTAGAACCAAATCAATTTTTATGGTATAAAGGGCTTTTTTCTCGTAAACCACTTGTCACATGATCAATTTTCACGGAGGAAATGATAGCACATTATGAGGATACAAAGATAAACACCTTCTTTAGCCAATTGATAAATCTC
>APFE031678731.1:181961-200491 GCA_000404065.3 Pinus taeda
ATATCTGGTCCTATATTGTTTATGATTGTAGATCTCTATACTTTGAAGGTATTATGCTGCTTTGACTTTACAGGTACTCTTTGAAGCGAGGTAAGTAAGGAAGGAGTGGCAAAGATCTGTCAGGTCCATAAAATATTTCGGGTGCCAAAGAATGTATAGATTATGTAGCAACACTTGTTGGAGGGGTAACACCTTCCGAATCAGTTGTAGATGGAGCCAATTCAGGAATAGAAGTGTTTACCATTACACTAGGATTAGTTCTAGTGTCCTCTTATGGCCGCGGAACTTCTTCTGTGAAGGAAGGGATACCAGAAATGGTTGAAGTAACCGGAGTCTCTGAGGATGTTGGAACACAGGTTCCAAGCAAACCAAGGGACTTTGATCCGGTTAAACGAGTTCACTTTGTCTGGAATAGTTTCATTTCCGGAGTCAAAGATGGTTAACTCGTTAATCTCCGCGGACGACGGGGTTTCGATTGACTTTCTTCCACGATTGTAGATTACTCGATCATACTCCCCAGTATGGTCGCCATTTTGTTATCGGGAAATCTAGTGTCCATGCAGAGCTGCTAGTCCCACTAAGACGGGTAGCTATCTTAGAAACAAACAAACTAAAGCTACTTTCATTTTCCTTTATGAGAAGTAGACAGGAAAGGAGCAAAGAATACCAACCTCAATATTTCGCTTGGTTCCTTGATGGTTCCTTCTCCCCTCTGACAGATCTTTGCCGCTCCTTCCTTGCTTACCTCGCTTCAAAGAGTACCTGTAAAGTCAAAGCAGCATAATACCTTCAAAGTATAAAGATCTACAATCATAAACAATATAGGACTAGATATATATTGACCACACAAATGCATATATCATCAAACATACAAGAATGTGGAGGAAAACTTGAATAGCTTTATTGATAGAAAGATTAGAAGAGAGGATTACAACCCATTGATCTGACCCAGCGTCACCCTCCCAGCATGAAAGCCCTTCTTCACCTCATGAAAAGCTTAGATCACCCAACACTATGATGTTCCACCAGGAAACTAACAGCACTTCCTTACAAGATACAAAATTCCAGCCTCTGGATCTGTAGGATGAGGGATCCATATATAGATGTTCGTAGGGGGGTGATTCATCTTTTGGGATTTTGATTAGTGTCCTCTCTCTGATAGTTCTTGGTTCCACTTGGAGATTCATGATCTCTTACTCATCCCTGGGCGAATTCAGAAAGGCAAGTGTCACAGGAGAAGTTTCTGGAAGATTCCATGATCATCCACCTTACAAACTATCTCTGCCATTTGTCTACTCTTGCCCATCGCACCCTACAGAAGGGATTTTCAGTATGCATCGCACTTTTTGCATGTGGCAGGTGAGATGCATCGCACCCTTATCACTGAGCAGTCTGTATGGTCTAGTTTTGACCAGTTCTGAGTAGTTTTCCATGGAGAACTTCTGGGAGATGATGTAATCAACTGACCTTGTTCCTTTAGGGTGTGAAACAACACCTTTAGGGACTCATAAGCCCTTTTTTTATGGACATATATGATTGGGGTTGTAGTGCCCAAATATGTCTATAACACAACCCTATGACATACATTCTGTCACGTCAATTGCTGGGGGGGAAATATTCAAAATGGATAGTTATTTTATAGGAATTTGATTTAGAATTCATCAAGTCTAAGTTAAAGAAATCTCTAGTTTTCGATGAGTTACTATGTGACCTTCCCTCTACCTCCATCAAATCAACATCTGAAACATCAATTTTGGATGAGTCTCTATTTCTAATTTTGTCATCTAATTCCTAATATGGAGATATACTGATCTATCTCCAAACCCAAACTTTTCGGCAAGATACCTCTCACTCACAACAGTGATGTATACATTACCAAGCCAAAGATTATCTAATCATTGGCGACACACTTTACCTTCATGGTATCGATACAATTTTATGGAGGTGCCTCATGCATGAGGAGGCCGAGAAAGCATTGAATGATTTCCATTCAAGTTCCTATGGTGGACACTTATCTAGATATGCAACCGCACAAAGGTTTCATCGTGTTGGTTACTTCTAGCCAACTATATTTAAATATTGTATTATTATTGTCAAAAGTTGTCATGCATGCCAGATATATGACCAAAAAACCAGATTACCACCTACACCACTGCATCCAGTCGTTGTTGTTGGCCCATTCACCAAATGGGGTATTGACTTTATGACATGTAACCCGACCTCGACTGGGGGGGAATGGGTATATTATAGTCATCGTTGACTATTTTACCAAGTGGGCTGAGGCGATGCCAACATTGAACAACAGTGGCAAAACGGCTGCTCTTTTCTTTTTTAACCATGTGGTTGCCCGGTTTGGTGTACCACAAGCCATAGTTATAGATCATGGGTTGCATTTTGCAATCACATGATGGCTAAATTGACTGCTAAGTTAGGACTTCCATATGATAGTTCTGCCCCATATTACCCACAAGCGAATGACCAAGTTGAGGCTATCAACAAGGTCCTAAAGCAGATGTTGCAAAGAATGATAGGGATTCATAAAAGATACTGGCACTTAATCATGTACTCTACCTTGTGGGCATATCGAACCTCGGTGAGAAATGCAATTGGATTTACACCCTTTCAGTTGGTGTATGGTTTGGAAGCAATCTTACTGATACAATGTGAAATTTCATCGCTCAAACTCGCGATTGACTTGTTACCCAACACTTCTGAAAAAGAGGCACGTTTCTTGGAATTAATCCATCTGGATGAAACCCGTCATGATGCCACATTAGCTAACAAAGTGCATAAGAAACATATTAAGGCGCAATATGATAGAAATGTCAAGCTTCGTATCTTCTCAAAAGGAGAGCTGGTCTTGCTTTACGATCAGGAAACTGATAAACATGGAGCAGGGAAATTCGAACCAATGTGGATGGGTCCTTATGTTGTCAAGTGTGTTCTGGCAAAAGGAGCCTACGAGTTAGTAGATTACAATGGGATTCCATTGTTGCAGCCCTAAAACGGGTTGTACCTTAAATGTTACTATGCTTGATTAAGTGTAATAAAACTCACTGTATATATGCTTTCATTGCATGTGTGTATGTGCGTCATTTAGAGACTTTTATCTGGTTAGTAATCTGCTTTGCATTTGTTGTAGATGTCGAAATCTTCGAAACCTTTTGTTGGTTACACTAATGGTGCTAGTCATAGTACGCAGAATTTGTCTTCTACAGCATGGGCCATTTTCGCTCCAAGTCGCGAGTTAGTGAGTTTTCAAGGGATTTGTATCGGTCGATCAACGAATAATATCACTAAGTATAGCGCATTGATTGAACTATTCTCTGATGCCATTTCACTTGGTATTCATTGAATCATCGTTAGGTTGGACTCACAACTCGTTGTACTACAACTAACAAACATTTATACTATCCAAAATCCAAAAAAAAATCATATGTTCCTTAGAGTACGTATTTTGGAAAGACATTTTGAACACATTCAATATCAACATATTTCTAGAAATCTTAACACATTAACTGATTCTCTAGCGAATTATGTGTTAAATAGACATTTGTGACATATGTAAAAGTAATATTTTCAATTCACATCATCAGTTGAATAAGATTGCATATAACCATAAAAACTCTCAAAGTAAAATAGATAGGTGTTTTAAAAAGTTTTTACAAAATTTGTGCCCAAGACACATTTGGTCATCTAACCCGAAAAACTCAAAAATGCATACAAAATATCCTAAGTAGATCTAGTGGTGTTCATGGTAACAGGTCATAGCCTGTGCTATCATACGCAAAATCCTAGCCCAACGGTTAGGAACGCCAACAGTGTGGCACTGCAGCCTCATAGATAACTCCTCAATCCAGATATTTGGAATACCAAGGGTTAATTCCTCTATGTGATCTTGCAACTATACTAAGGTCTCATCCAAATCCAAGTCTTGGAGAACTGCTCTCACGATGTTTGTCTGTGTTGGGCCACCCGCAACCTGTTGGCATACCACAGGTCGAAAAGTACCCACATTTGTATGCATAAGAGTAATTTTAGTTTAGTCTTGGAAACATTAAAAAACACAAAAACATGTAGAAACTTGAAAAATCAAAAAACACTTTGGTCAAACAACTTACCCATAGCACCCCATTATGCTCCAACTGGTAAAATCAAATCTAGATCTCCACAATAATCCATCCCTGAGTATGGATGCTTCTCAATAACAACATGTTGTCGCTCAAGCTAGCTAAAAAATGCAGGGGAGAAAATGATTGTTGACTGACCAGCATGTCGAGCCATCAATTCAACCCACCTCTACATATGTGGATCTCTCGGACCAGCCACACCCAGTGATACATGTTGTGGTTGCATCAATGGAATTTTCTCTAAGGCAAAAGGAATCAAGATCGAACCACAGAAAAAATTATTCGTCTTACCACTTTTCACCTTAGTCAGTTGTTCTTTCAGTAGTGAAAGTACAGCCTCGCACCAGTTGAAAACTTTTGGCTCTAGACACTCCAATGCATACTGCATATAAGATATGTTCGCCAGATGTAGTGCCACATTGCCAGCCAATTTTGCGATCGTGAAGAGGATCGTTCGTAAAGGCAAATCACTTACATCCCGGATGTTTATTTTCCCATCCATGCTAGGTTGTGTACCTAGCTGACAAAACTATCTAATGTAATATCTCACTGATTCAACTCCACGGGAAAATCCAGAAAGTGAGATGGGGGCACCTTGCCTCGACAATCCGGTAAGAAAGTAAATATCCTCAATAGTAATAGGGACCATCTTGTCCCTAATGTGAAATGTTTGATCTGTCGAATCCCATGAATGAACAAGGAACTGCAATAGTTCTATTTGTTTCCTCATTCCGGACAACTTGAAGTATTTGAGTAGCCCGCGATTCCTGAGGGCCTCAACTGTACCCGGGTTATTTAGGGCAACCATGTCTTGTTCTTCGTACTCTCCTTCTCGCCATGTAACCGACATTCTAATCCAATGAAAGCCTGAAACACAATCTTAAGCTAAATTAGGATCCATTCCATGCAAAAAATAGGGCAAATTTTGGAGCAAACAGCTAAAACCAACTTTGGAAATGCGCTCAGCGCAACCTAGACACAGAGACAGTGCAAGCCTTCTATCTGGGTGCTCTTCAGTACAGTTTTCGATGTGAAAGCCTATGTTAATCCCAGGGCAAAAAAATGAAACCCAAGTGCCCCAAAAAACCCTGAAACTTGCATGAAATGACAAAAGAATAGAATGAAAATAAATTAGAGAGGTTTAGTTCCAACCTAGTCCGAACAGCTCGAGAAATGGTCCGCAGAATCTTTCGCAATCAGCCGATGAAGTTGGAGGTAAAAACTGAGCTCAGACCACAAAACTGGATTGTAAGTTCCAAATGGTAAAAATGATATGGCAAAAACTTATTTTATGTTTATTTCATGTTAATTAATCGACTAAACATTAGTATTTGCCAATTTTTTTTACTTATGAAACAGATATTTTAATCCATTTGGGGACATTTTGAGCAGGTTTACAACTAATTTGTAGAATTCACGTGCTCAATTATATGTTGTACTTTTGACCACAAAGCACACTTTTATCTCTTTTTTGAGCTTTGCTAAAAACGAAAAATGAACCCCCTTGGAGTCCTCTTTAAGCTCTTTTCAAACTCTCTAAACATGAAAAGATTGTCGAGCGCTTGTCCTTTACAGCTCGTAAAAGGATTGGAAACGATATCTCTCTTGTATTATTTGACACATTTTTGGACTTGAGAGATTAATTTACTAAAAATAACTTGTGGGGTTTTCTTTTTTTACCTTTTCAAACTCTCTAAACATGAAAAGGATCGAGTTATTTTTGTGGTTAAACTCGTTAAAAAAATCAAATAGCGAGAAACTTGTCCATCTAGACAAGACCGAGTTTCACCTTCACTAAACTCATTAAAACATTAAATAGTGATGGATTCACCCGAAGCGTGAAATTATACAACAAACATATGTTATCCTCCTCAAACTTGATAAAAATAAAGAGGTACTGGTCAGTAATGACTGGGGAAAATGGCAAAGGGGGAAAACCACTTTATGGTAGCAGGTCGCTCTTGAACATGACACTTTCACTCCATCACCGTAACTATCTAGGTTGGGTTATTAGCTTGATGGTTATCATACCATTGGTCTATCGTACCATCCATCACTTAGCTATTCATGTAAAATCAAATATCATGATATATGTGTTGTAATTGATGCAAGTCACCTTTCACCTCAATATCTCCTAATCACATCCTAAATCATTTCATTCGACATTGGCATTTTTCTGACTTCATGCTTTAGGGGGAAATTGCTACAGATCCATTTGGGCACATCAAATCCCAACATTCAGATCAATGATTTAGGAGTCATCAAACCCTAAAATCAGTTGCTTCATGCCCTAAACAAGTCAACCCTTTGAATGCCTCCTTCCCAGACTATTTCATGACTTGAAGACATCTAGAAGTTGCCTCTAGAGGGACCAGCATAGGTAAGCCCTTATGAAGGTGTGCTGCAGAGCATCTAAGTCCACTGCCATGGTGCTCTACAGAGCACTTAGGCTTCCTTTCACCTACACTAGGTGAGAATGAGCGAAATTCACATAGGGTTTGGGAATATTCTTATCTTGTGGATTCATCTAGAATTTTCCCTGTCTTATCGACTCCTATGAGCTCGAAAATGGATAAGGAATGAGTTAAGGATCATCCTATCCTCTCATCCCTTCCTCCAAGGAACTAATTCTAAGTATGGAAGGCCATTCAATGTCACCATTAATGACAAAACCTCCTTCATCTTCCTATAAATTGACCAATCATCTAAGTGATCAAGGGCTGGACTATGTTGAATTATAAGGAGATAATGCTACTATGAGACTTGACTTTGGAGCAAATGATGTGATGCCACAAGCTTGTCTTGCTTTTGATGTGATGTGGATGGGATCCAAGCTGGAGGAATGACATTGAATCAAACATTGATGGTTGTAAGTCCTTCTTCTATCTAATAAAGTGTTTGAACCTTTTTCCATATTTGTGTTCTTTCATAATGCATATATGTATGAATTGATTCTGATTCATTTCATTTATATTCAATGGATCGTATGCTTTGATCGGTTTTCATCTTTTGTTGTATTGACATAGTACTTTTCAAGCGGTTTAAGTACAGGAAGGAGCGACGGAATCGATACAAGGGAGACAAGAGGAAAGCAAAACTACATGTAGGCCTTCTATCCTCTCTTCTTATCTGTTTCTTATAGGGAAAGTATAAAACACTTTAAACTGTTGTTCTAGGCACAACTACTTGCCTAGTGAATTAATATTTATCCGTAGATGCTAAATTCTCCAAAACATTAAGGAATTCTTAAATTATCCTTAGTTCAGGTTGTTTCTTTTAATCTATAGCAAAGGATTCTTAATTTCCCTTTATTTCCGATTGCCCCCCTGTTCTTTGTTTCAATCCTGGTCTGAGAATTCTTAATTGCTCTCTCACCCTGGTTAAAACCTTTTCCATCCCTCTAGCCTAAAGACATGTGCTCTACTTTGCTATCTTGCCCTTTTAACATTCCCTTTAGTGAGTTGATCAAGTTCTTCTACCCTTCTTTTGAATCCATATGCCCAGTGGTCTAGAGACATCATTCTATCCATCTGTTTAAAGATCCCCACCACCTAATCTTTCAATACAATTCAAAAACCCCCTGAACCTTAAGAACTAGCCTAATATCCCAACAAAACAAAGCTAAATCATAGAGAGAGCCCTCTCTGGACTTAGGTTGGCTAGAGCCTAAGCCTAAAAGTTGGTTTGTGGTTACCTCAGTTATTTTCTTTCTTCTTATAACTTCTAGAGAAAATTCTGAGTGATAACATAGTGGTGACTCCATTGGGGACCAACAATTCCTCAGTCCTAATAAAGCTTTAAGAAATTTTAATTCTGTATTTTAAGCCTCTTAAAGTCATTTATTAGAAGTTATATTGAAAAATCTCACAAAAACAATTAAATAATTGAAATTATGGCTTCTAGGAAGACTCATTTTACTAGGGCTAATCTGGATCCCAATCCTCCCCTAGTAGTTGATAATCCCAACCTGATTTCAAGAAAATCCAAAAAAGAAGAAATTTCAACTAGTCACACACCTTTAGTTAAAGCTAATTCATGTCTTGATGAGTGGTTATTTCTAGAAGATCTTCCCTTTGATGAGAAATTTGGTCTTTCATTATTTAAAGCAAAGTCTAAAAGTGAAATATATGATACTGTTCTAGACCCTGAGTTCATTGCAGACCTTGAAGTCCAACAGGCCAACAGATCAATTGATGACTATATTCTAAAATCTCCACAATCATCCATTACTACTACTACCCTTGAGTTTTCTGAATAGATCTCCACTACTTTGAGTTCACCATTATTCCCTTCAACTTCAGTACCTCCTAAATCCCATTCTGCACCACCATTTACACCTTCACTCCCTCACCAACCTATCATTACTCATTCACCACCTATTAGTCCTCGTTCTTCATCCACTGCTGCATTAACCCCAATTATATCAACCCCACAACTTATCCCATCCCAATCAACAACAATGGAAAACAGATATGCTCCTCTTGTTTTACCTGCCCAACTTCATGCTATGCCTGCAGATTATCAGAGTAAGATTCCCTTGTTCGATGCTATTGGTCAGTACACTGTCCAGAAGCATGTAAACAAGATGTTTGACTTCTTTGAACTACATGAATTAGATGAAGTCGATGTTCAGATGAGACTCTTTGCCCAATCTTTAATTGGTGATGTCAAGAAGTGGCTTAAAGCCTTCCCTTCCAATCACATAGCATACCTAGCAAACTTCTAAAATCTCCACAATCATTCATTACTACTACTACCCTTGAGTTTTCTGAATAGATCTCCACTACTTTGAGTTCACCATTATTCCCTTCAACTTCAGTACCTCCTAAACCCCATTCTGCACCACCATTTACACCTTCACTCCCTCACCAACCTATCATTACTCATTCACATCCTATTAGTCCTCGTTCTTCATCCATTGTTGCATTAATCCCAATTATATCAACCCCACAACTTATCCCATCCCAATCAACAGCAATGGAAAACAGATATGCTCCTCTTGTTTTACCTGCCCAACTTCATGCTATGCTTGCAGATTATCAGAGTAAGATTCCCTTGTTTGATGTTATTGGTTAGTACATTGTCCAGAAGCATGTAAATAGGATGTTTGACTTCTTTGAACTACATGAATTAGATGAAGCCGATGTTCAGATGAGACTCTTTGCCCAATCTTTAACTGGTGATGTCAAGAAGTGGTTTAAAGCCTTCCCTGCCAATCACATAGCATACCTAGCAAACTTCCAAAGGTTGTTTATTAATAGGTGGGAAAAGAAAAAGAATCATTTACAAATCCTTTCAGAATATGAGAATATTAAGAGAGGACCTAACGAAATAGTTCAAGATTACTGCACTAGATTCAATGGTATATATAATGCAATCCCAGTTAACCTTAAACCCCCACCTAACTTAGCGTTAATAAAGTTCCTTGATGGTTTTGATACAGATATGTCATACCAACTTAGGGAAAGAAACCCCCCTACTTTAGAAGAAATGCAAAGTGTATTTGTTAGCATATAAGCAAATTTGTTAGCTAAAAGGGCTAGAGTTAGAAATGAGAAAAGAACTGCTAAGGAAGAAACTTCACCATCTAGTCTTAAAATAGATAACTTGGCTAAAAACATGGAGAGACTAATGGAGAGAATAGGTAACATGGAAAGGAAACCCCAATGGGATAACCAACAAACACCTCCAATTAGAAACCCAAATTTCAGAAATAACCAAAACATAGGAAAAAATGGACCAGATCAGAATATAAGGCCTCCTTTTCAAGAAAATTATGTAGAAACATCCAATCCAGAAAATCTAGAGCATGATACACAAATTAACCTAATGGTAGTAAATGATGAAGACACTATTTTTCTAACCCAAGATGAGAAGGAACTATATATGTTGCAGCAATTACAGGTACAGTCTGGTGAATCATTTGATTATAAACAAGGATGTGACTCTGCTATTTTCGAAGTCCACAAGCAATATAATCTAAGAAGCAAAAGGAATTTAGATGTCCCTAGCCAAACAAAGAAAACAGCCCAAAATCAACCCAAGAAGATAAAAGAAGCCCCTGTTTCAAAGGTCCTTCAAATTCTCCCTAGGTAGAACCCAAATCCTTCTCGCCCCACAATTGTAGATATAACCCCTGATCAACCTTCTGCTGATCAACCATCCACTTAAATTCCACTTGTAAATCCACAGAAAGAAATCCCCAATAAAGAAAAATAAAACAATCCTACTCAAAGCATTGCTGCTAAAGCTCAAAACCTTCAATCAGAAAAAGCTTCTTTGCCTTTCAGTTTGGGAGCAGAGATGGCTAAGCTAAAGATTCCAGTCCCTTTAACAACTAATCAAGAATGAACCTTACAAGTCTCAGATAAATCAGACCTTAAATTTTGCTGAAAATGAGGATTCAGTTAACTTGTTTGATGATAAACCAGAACTTACATTCGGTCCTGATGTCAATGGAAAACCATTAGAAGGAGGAGTTCCACCTTTTTATATAAGCCTTAGTATCCACAACAAGATTCTACACAATGCAATGTTAGATTCTGGAGCCTATCACAATTTAATGCCTAAACAATAATGGAGAAGTTGAACCTAAACGTAACAAGGCCCTACAAATACTTATTCTTGTTTGATTCTACTCAAGTAAAATGTCTAGGATTAATCAAAGACCTATGTGTTACTTTAGTCCAATATCCTACCAAGAGCATCCTAATGGACACTGTAGTTGCTGACATCCCACCTATGTATGGCATGCTTTTATCAAGATCATGGGGAGCCAAACTTCAGGGATCTCTTCAGCTAGATATGTCTTATGCAACAATTTCTATTTTTGGACAACCTAAGAAACTATACCGAGAAACCTTCATGAAATATATGGTAAGTAGCCAAAATCAGCCTCAAAACTTTCCCATCTACTCCATACACTCAAATATTGACTCTTTTATTTTGTATAATGTTGATTAGACTCAAGAAACACTTTTAGACAGCACTGATACAAAATCAAAAGAAATTGCAATTTCTACACAAGATGAGACTAATTAGACTATAGAACTATTCAATAAACAAGAAGGTATAATTGTTGTGAATGATGAAGAGTTTGCTCCACCAAATAGCGAAAACTATGATCATGAGATCTTATGGCATTTAGAGTTCAATGGATCAGTAAATAGATTAGGAGCAGGAGCAGGAGTATGGATATATAACTTAGAGAATAATTATTCATAAGGCCATGCATATAGACTAAATTTTAAATGTACAAATAATATAGCTGAATATGAAGCATTAATTATAGGCCTTAATTTAGTTAGGAATTTAGGAGCTAAAATAGTTTCTATTATTGGAGGCTCTAAATTAATTTTGAAACAAATAGATGTTGTATATATGACTAAAGACCCCGGAATAAGTTGTTATAGAGATAATATTGTAAAAATACTAAATACTTGCTTAGAAACAAAGCTTGCAGTCATCCCTAGGAAACATAACATGCAAGCCCATAGCTTAACAATGTTTGCTATCACTTGTAAATTACCCTTCCAACCTAATTATCAGTACACTCTGAAGTTAGGCATAGACCTGCAATTCCTGATAATTTGAAGAACTAGAAAATATCTACTAATGATAAATAGATAAATAACTTTTTACTTTCAAAAGAAGAATTTGTAAATAATAACATAGATATTGGTACATCCATAGAACTTGAAACTAAGGATAAAATAGAAATAAATAAGATAGAAGATGATAAAATAGATAGACTTAACCCAACTACATTTAACGAATCAAATATGGATAACTTAGAGCTAATGGAAATTGATGAAATGATCAACGAAGAAACTGAAGTAATCAATCTAAAGGATAACTTCTTACCAAAGGGATTAACCCCTCTGGAAGATTTATTTGATTCAAATGATGTTCCTAAGAAACCTAAGATGGAACCATTAAGATTTGACATTGAGGAATGCAACATAGGAATTGATGAAAGTCCTAAAATGATTAAGCTTTCAAAATCATTACCTCCAACTGAAAAAGTAAAATACATTGAATTGTTGAAAGAATTTAGAGATGTTTTTGCTTGGAGTTACGAGGACCTTAGATCCTATGGCACCAACATCATCCAGCACACTATTCATATAAAAGAAAATCAAAAGCCTTTAAAATAGAAACTAAGAAGGATCAATCATATCTTATTACCTACTATAAAGAAAGAAATTCAAAGGATGTATGATGCTAAAATAATTGCACCAATCAGATTCTCTAATTAGGTATCAAACTTAGTGCCAACAAGAAAGAAAACAGGTGAGATCAAACTCTGTGTGGATCTCACAAACCTCGATAAAGTATCACTAAAAGACAATTACCCTCTCCCCAAGACAGATCACATTTTGTAGAAAGTAGTTGGATCAACTAGAATCTCATTGTTGGATGGGTTTTCTGGTTATAATCAAATCTTAGTTCATCCTGATGACCAACCCAAGACTACCTTTACTACTCCTTGGGGCACTTTTATGTATGTGAAAATACCTTTTGGGATAATGAATGGAGGAGCCACTTTCCAGAGGGCTATGGATATAACCTTTGCCAAAGAAATTCGTGATTTCCTTGTGATATATCTAGATGACATTACTATGTTTTCAAAGTCTAATAATCAACATTTAGATCATATAAGGCAAGTGTTTATAGAATGCAGGAAGTTTGGAATCTCCTTGAACCCCAAAAAGTCCTCGTTTGGGTTAGAGGAAGGAAATTTATTAGGTCATATAATCTCGAAAGATGGTATAAGAATAGACCCAGCAAGAATAGAAGCCATCTTACAAATAATACACCCCACGAACATTAGAGAATTACAAGCTTTCTTAGGAAAAAACAATTTTCTTAGAAGATTTATATCTAACCTAGCAAAATTAATTAGATCACTTAACAATATGCTGAAAAAAGACTCCACTATAAAATGGACTGTTGAGGCTAAGAAATCCTTTGAAGACATTAAACTAGCCTTAACTAAAACACCAGTACTAATAAGCCCCAAATTTGATAGAGATTTCATTTTATTTTCCTTTGCTTCGGAGCACACAATAGTTGCAGTCCTATTACAAAAAAATGACCAGGGCTATGAACAACCCATTGCTTTCTTTAGCAAAGCCCTGAGAGATGCCCCCTTGAGATACAATATAAGGGAAAAAAAAGCCTTGGCTTTGGTCAAAGCCATTAAATATTTTAGGTTATACATCTTATATTCTCACATAGTAGCCTATGTTCCCAATTCAGTAGTAAAAGACATCCTAACTCAGGATGGTCCTGACGGAAAAAGGGGAAAGTGGATTTCTACTATCTTAGAGTATGATATAGAGATTAAACCAATAAAGTTAATCAAGGGCCAAGGTTTAGCCAAGCTAATGGCTGAATTGAACTGTCAGGCCTTGGATATTAACTTTATTGCAGCAATAGATAATGAAGAGGAGATGGCGACTCCACTAATCAGCCAGTCCTTTCTTGAATCACCATGTTATGTTGATATTTGTTATGTTACTAAATTTACAAGCTCCTCTTGAATTATCTAGGACTAAAAGCAGGTTTTTAAAGATGAAATCCTTAAGATTTTGTATATTAAACAATGTTTTATTTTGGAGAGACCATGAAGGTATTCTTCTCAACTTCTTATTAAAAGAAGAAGCTGACAAAGTTATATAAGAGTTTCATGCAAGTGACTGTGGAGGACACCTTTACTGGAAGCCTACTGCAGATAAAATCCTTAGGGTTGGTTTCTATTGGCCTACCTTGTTTGTTGATGTTAAGAAATATGTGAGCTCCTGTCACAAGTGTCAAATTTTTTAGGGGAAGAAAAATCTCTTACCATTACCCCTCAAGCCAATATCTGTTGAAATACCTTTTCAACAATGGGGCCTAGATTTCAATGGTGAAATTCACCCACACTCCTCTGCCCAACACAAATGGATCCTTACTGCCACATACTACTTCACAAAATGGATAGAGGCCATACCTTCAAGGGAAGCCATAGATACTATTATCAAAACCTTCCTTGAAACCAATATTCTATCTAGATTTGGATGTCTAACAAAGCTCATTACTGATAATGCAGCAGCATTTAAATCCAAAAGAATGATAGATTTCTGCAATAAGTACCATATCTCCCTTGGCCATTCCACGGCATATTACCCTCAAGGTAATGGATTGGTTGAATCCTCAAACAAAGGCCTAGGAAATATCATCAAGAAGTTACTAGAGGACAATAAGAAAACTTGGAATAGAAAGCTAGCCAATGCCTTATGGGCAGACAAATTGACTACTAAGAAATCAATTGGTACTTCTCCCTATCAACTAGTTTATGGAATGGAAGTTGTCTTTCCATCCTCTTTGGGAGTGCCAGTAATGAAGATACTTCAAGAAATACATGTTGAACCAAATAGTATCCAAAGAAGAATCAACCAAACCATACATCTACAACAAATAAGAGAAGAGGTTTATGTCAAGTCTCAAGTTGTGCAAGAAAAGATGAAGAATATTTTTGATAAGAGAACCAAGGTTGATGACTTCTACATTGGTGATAAAGTGCTAAAGTGGGACTCAAGAAGGGAAGATAAAGGAAAACATGGAAAATTTGATTTCCTATGGAAAGGTCCCTATGAAATTTATGCTTATAGAGGAAGTAATGCTTTCTTCTTAAGAGAGATTGATGGTATAGATGCAGAAGGTGGGCCAGTGAATGGTTGAATGCTAAACATTACTTTCAACCTAATTACTAATTTTCATTTGTATATATCCTATTTTCAAAAGTCTAGTTTGGATTGGATGGTGATATTTGAAGTTGAATCCCAAAGAGAATGCCCTAAGCTTCAAAATATTCACTATCATAAGCATCAATAATGCAAATTCATAGAAGGACACTTTGCAAGGCAACATCAACAACAATTCAAAGGCTATTGATCTCTAAAGTTCTTGACATTTCACAAGGAAATTCCATCCCCAAGTGGAGCCACTGTTAGGTTCCTATACCAATAAGAGTCATAATTTTGAATGACTAAGGTTAAGCCTTGTAATATTGTACATACCTTTTCTTTCGAAAAATGTTTTCCATATTATAAAAAAATTAAAAAATGTAAAGAGGGTATGTCCTAAAAGTTAAATCAAAGGACAAAAAGAATAAGAGAAGGTAAAAAAAAAATGAAAGAATATGAACCCCAAAAACAAAAGACAATGAAAGTGTGCAAGTATAAATGCCACTACTATTTACTTTTATGCATAATAATGATTTTGTGCAACTTTTTACTCATGCCACAATCCATGGTAATCAAACAGTTAAATCTTGGTCATTCCATGATTTGAATTTTATGTTTTTAGATTAGAGAATAAAATCTGACCAAACAGTTTAATCTTGGCAGATCATAGTTAGACAGAGAAAATAAAAGGAGCTCATAAGCTTAATCTGAGCCCTTGGATGATATAAGGTTAGAAATAGATAGATTTACTTTTCAAAAGAAAAATAGATGAATAAGGGTTTGTTGGCCTAAATGTGCCCTAAGAAATGAAGAAAATATGTTAGAGGTAAGATATGGGTAAGTAGAAGAAAGATTACTGAACTACAAAGTTACTTGGATCAAAGAACATACATCATGCTTATACACATCTTTCAACATGTATGCTCAAATATGGAAGGCAAAGACAAAGGTTTACAAGTTCATATGATTAACTTCCCTTTACTTACTAATTTCCTATCCACAAGTATGTTCTAAGTACTTTTAACCCTACAAGTCAAAAGGCTATGAGCATTTCTCTGACTTTTGGAGGGACCTGACCCTTAGCTTAATGACTTATGGACTCAAGTATTAGAATCCCCTTCATAACACATTCCCCCTTCATAAAAACCATTTCCCCTTATTACCCTAAGAAAACCCTTTTTCCTAAGGTTAAACACCTTTTACCTAGGAAAAGACAATAAAACCCCCATATAAGCCCCTTTCCTAAGGTTTAAACTCTATTTACCTAAGGAAAAGTAATACCCCCCCATGTAAATCCCTTTCGCACGAAAAACTCATTAAAAGCCTTTTTATCCTAAGTTTAATGCTAAATGCGCAATCACATACACTTTGCCCTTTTGACTTAGGGAAAAACCCCCGCCATCGCTTTTCATATTAATTAACTAACTTTATTATATAAACCCATTATAACCATTTTCACATAAATAATTAAAACCCTATATAAAATACCCCAACCCCTTAGTTTAAATAAAAACTATACAAATTACCCCTTATCCCACTATAACCCTACTTAGTCTACCTAATCTCGGTAGAACTTAGTTTAATCCTGCATCGACTTCACCCGACTCCCTAATCCCATACCACCCTGATTAAAACCCTGGGCCCCACTTCAATTCCCATTCATTTCCCCCC
The DNA here is from genome assembly GCA_000404065.3 of Pinus taeda. NCBI lineage: Eukaryota > Viridiplantae > Streptophyta > Pinopsida > Pinales > Pinaceae > Pinus > Pinus taeda. Next base: position 198,493 of record APFE031678731.1, read on the forward strand.
GTACAGCTCTCCCACCCGACTACCATCCGATCGCCTCTCCGCAGATCCAACAGCCCAAAGCCATATCGGTCGGGCCCGATGGACTACCTTTACCCACTCGATAAGGCGGTTTTCCCCAACCCCCGATGGCTACGTGTCACGCCCTAACACACATTGGGTGACCCCTCCTCAAAACCGCCCATGCCTAAAAGTGGTGCGACGGCCCTCCAATACCACCTCCCCACCAATCTATTAAACCGCCCATCCTCCGTTACATGAAGTTCGCGCCAGATTTCAAAAAGTCTGCCCGTTAAAGTTTAAACCCCGAAAACCCAAGTTTTCTCGCCTTTCACCCGTTTTACTGTGTAAACCTATGAAACCATTCATCACCACTATAAGCCTCTGTAATGCGATTTCCCCTCCAATTACATCCAAAACGCTGCCCCAAGACCTTTCCCAAGCATTCCTGTGCCAAAGAGTCATCAAGTTCCCTTCATGCAGACTTGTGTTTTCTTAAATATTATTGAATTTTTTCAGGTTACCAGACTAAGATCAGAGCTTGGATAAACAGTTCTGATACTAGTCAAAGAACCTGTTTACTCCAAGACTCGGACCGGAAACCTGTTAAAAGACCAAATTCAAATGAAGAAGACCAGTTATACAAGGAACGAAGATGAAGAGCCTTACTCACAGAGATGAGAAGAAGACAGTTATACAGAGCAGTGACAGTTCAGAACAGAGTAACCAGACCAGACATGCAAATCAATAAAACACACTGAAACTTTATTGATATCCACTTCCGATGCTGAGACACATAAAAAACATAAGAATTTACTATTGAAAAACACAGTAAAAGTTAAATTGTAACAGTAAAAGGAAGAAACACAGAAAGGATAAAGAGAGGTCATGAGAGTGAAAGAATATCAATGACAGAGAGTATCAGATGAAAGACAGAAGTAACCAAAACCTCTGGCATGATGAATTCAACAGCAAGAGCATAAAGAGCTAGAAATAAACCATAACGGCCAGTAGTACCACAATAAAAGGGACAACATGAAAGCATTTCATTAGCTTCCTCTATCTTCCTGTGAGAAGATATTTTCTATTTTCCTAGATTAAATCTCAAATTGGTTTGAGATATTTGTAATAACACCTTAGTATAAATACTTCAAAAATTGAAGTATGTAGGGTGGATTCTTAGACATTTCTATAGACTGCTTGATTGAAAGATTGTAAAAGCTATTGGAGCATTGACTGAGCCAGCAAGCTTGATTGATGAATAAAGACAAGATATTTTAAAGGATTCATGTGCAGAGTGAAGTGTAGACAAGTATTTTCTCTTGTTGTTGTTATCTCTTAAAGTCTTCATACTACTGATCTAAATCTAGAAGTATTATATCAGAATTTGTTTAATTACACTCTGCTATAATAGTTAGGCAAATCTATGTTTTATACAAATAATCTAAGTTAAGGAATTCTTAATTGCTCCTTAGTTCAGGTTGTTTCTTTTAACCTATAGCAAAGGATTCTTAATTTCCCTTTGTTTTTTATTGCCCCCTTGTTCTTCGTTTCAATCCCAGTCTGAGAATTCTTAATTTCTCTCTCACCCTGGTTAAAAACTTTTCCATCCCTCTGGCCTAAAGACCTGTGCTCTACTCTGCTATCTTGGCCTTTGAACATTCCCTTTAGTGATTTGATCCAGTTCTATTGCCCTTGATCCAAGTGGATATTGGTGGCCACCTACCAAGTCCACCTGGACCCCCACCTCAACATTTTCAGTTTCCTTAATTATAGCGCAGTTTACTATTTTTAGTAGTTTTTCGGGTCCTGAACTTCCGGAGCCGTTTTGAGGCCCTAAACGACGTTTTTTGGGGAATCTTGCTTTGCAATTTTTTAGATAAAAAATTGTCTTTCCCGTCGTAGTCCTCGGAGAGATCTTTCCAACGGGCTATCATGCGCGTAAAATGGAGATCGTATGCCAAAGTTACGACCCCGGGAAGTTGATGTACCAAATTACCCA
>APFE031678731.1:205804-217271 GCA_000404065.3 Pinus taeda
CTCAACATTTTCAGTTTCCTTAATTATAGCGCAGTTTACTATTTTTAGCAGTTTTTCGGGTCCTGAACTTCCGAAGCCGTTTTGAGGCCCTAAACGACGTTTTTTGGGGAATCTTGCTTCGCGATTTTTTAGATAAAAAGACGTCTTTCCCGTCGTAGTCCTTGGAGAGATCTTTCCAACGGGCTATCATGCGCATAAAACGGAGATCGTATGCCAAAGTTACGACCCCGGGAAGTTGATGTACCAAATTACCCAAACGGGGGTACCAATTTACCCAAACGGGGCCCATAGTTTGGCGTTTCCATCTTCTAGGGTTAGGTTTTGGAATGTGAAGGGTTTTCCATTGTTTCTCAACAATAAATAGGCCTTCGAGCCTCATTGTAAGACAGTTCAGAGGAATGTAGCCACACATCTCTTCTCAGAGATAAGCTACCATCGCCCTAGCTGGTTTATTTCTATTTCCGGTTGTAAGCATATTTCAGTATTTTCCATTAATGAAATGAAGTATTATTTCCGCTGCATCTTTGTGTATATGGTTATCTCTGTATTTTATTGCGTTCCTGTTTAAATCCGGATCAGCCCTTCTTTTGACTCCATATGCCCAATGGTCTAGAGAAATCATTCTATCCATCTGTTTAATGATCCCCACCACCCAATTTTTCAATACAAATCAAAAACCCCCTGAACCTTAAGAACTAGCCTAATATCCCAGCAAAACAAAGCTAAATCATATAGAGAGAGCCCTCTCTAGACTTAGGTTGGCTAGAGCCTAAGCCTAAAACTTGGTTTGTGGTTACCTCGATCATTTTCTTTCTTCTTATAACTTCTAGAGAAAATTCTGAGTGATAACACCTGTGTTTCAGGAATTTCCTGTGTTGCTGCAGGAAATCTAGATGAGGTCTGGAAAACTGGTGAATCAGCTTGGAAGAATTGAAGAGATTGTAGAGGAAGATATCCTAGAAATGCCTGAAGTTGAAACCACACCTAAACTAGCAGAGCAACCTACTTCAAGGCCACAAGGACCTTCCTCATCCCATACAATCCAGCCTCCTTTTCCAGAGAGGTTGGAAATGAGACTAAAACAGCCTAAGTTTGATCTTGTGTCTAAATTGAGAAATGTATGCATTAAGATCCCGTTGCTACAAGCAATTAAGGATATCCTAATCTATGCTAAAATAGTAAGGGATCTATGTACCAAGAGACCTAGAAGACAAAAGAGAGACCTCTCTACAATTCAAGTAGGTGGAAATCTTGCAAGTTTAATGTCTACCAGATTTGTTACTGAAAAATATGTAGACCCTAGAATCCCTGTGGTTACCACCTTTATCAATGGAAAGCCTATAAAAAATACTTTAATTGATTTGGGTGCAGCCATTAATGTGATGACTATGGAGACCTTATCTAGAATAGGAACGTTTGACTTATTGCCTACTCCTACCATGTTAGAATTAACATATAGGTCTAAGGTAAAGCCAGAGGGGGTATTAGAAGACATTGTCATTTTGTTAGATTCCTAGAAGTACCCTACAGATTTTTATGTTCTTCAACCAAAAACTAACTTAGGAGGGAATCCTTTGATCTTGGGGGGATCGTGGTTAGCCACGACATATGCTTATATAGGGTGTAGGTCCAGAAACATGACCATCACTCATGGGACTGAAATAAATCATATTAATTTGTATCCCCATGCTCAACCTCTCTGAAGATCAGAAAATACGCATTGGGTTGAATAAGAAGAGCATGATTCATAATGTGCCCAACGAGTTTTGAAAATTGCCCAATCCATGAGCCTTAAAGAAAATTCAGAAGAAAATTTGATAATTTTTTGTATTTCTAATCTTGATTTTCTGCAACAAGAAGAAGGGAAGCCTAGTCATAATTTAGATTTCATTACTAATCTACAGGATTTTCATGAGTATAGTACAACAGCTGAACTACATTCAACCTTATTATCTGCATTTCCTACATATTCCATGACTGAATGGGGGAGTAAGGTGGTTAAAAGTTTTCCTGAAAAACCTTTGAATATTAATTTTTCCTTAACCCCTGAACAAGAAAAATAATTAATTCAAGCATTGAAACACATTTTAGATACTTTTGCTTGGGAATACACATATATGAGAGGCATTCACCTAGACACATGCATTCATCATATTTATATAGAAGAGAAAGCCAGGCCCGTGAGACAGCCACAAAGGAGGATGAACCTTGCTTTAAGGGAAATTGTGAAAGATGAATTGCAGAAATTTTTAAATGTAGGGTTCATCTATCCTATCTTGGATAGCCAGTGGGTATCTCCATTGGTTATTGTCCCCAAAAAGAATGGTAAATGGTGAGTGTGTGTGGATTACAGGGAACTAAATGAGGCTACCTTGAAAGATCACTTTCCCTTGCCTTTTATAGACCAAGTGATGGACACTTAGCAGGAAAAAAAGTATTTTTCCTTCCTAGATGGATTCAGCGGGTACAATCAGATTAGAATAGCTTCGGAAGACCAGGAAAAGATTACATTCACATGTCCCTGGGGCACCTATGCATATAGGGTACTACCATTTGTTCTATGCAACACACCAACCACATTCCAGCGGGCGGTCCTTTGTATTTTCTCTGATCTTTTGCATGATTGCGTAGAGGTTTATATGGATGACTTTACAGTCATGGGTGATACTTTTGAAGAAGCTTTACATAATATTGAGAAAGTTTTGCAGAGATGTAGAGAAACTAACCTTCCATTAAGTAATGAAAAATGCTTTATGATTATGAATGAAGGTATTGTTTTGGGTCATCATGTTTCTGTTGCACAAATTAAAGTTGATCCGTTGAAGATTGAAGTCATTGCAAAGCTACCCCCACCAACCAATCAGAAGGGGATCTGAAGTTTACTTGGACATGCACGCTACTATAGAAGGTTTGTTGAAAATTTTACAAAGGTAGCCTCTCCATTATTTAAATTATTGGCTAAAGAAGTTGAATTTCATTCGAATGTTGAATGTTAAGCTACATTTGATACACTCAAGGAAAAACTTTCTTCAACACCAGTCTTGAGAGGCCCAGATTGGAAATTTCCTTTTCATATTTCCACTGATGCTTATGATTCAGCCATAGGAGCAATATTGGAACAAAAGGAGGATCTGGTAACCCATGCTATTTATTATGTTAGTAAAAACTTAACTCCTGCAGAACTAAATTACATGGTAACTAAAAAAGAATTCCTTGTTGTGATTTATGCTATTAATAAGTTTAGACATTACATCATGGGCTATGAATTTTTTGTACACACCGATCACTCTACCATTCGATATCTCATGAATAAACCAGTTACTAATGGTAGGATTACTAGGTGGCTTTTGTTGCTGCAAGAATTTGACATCACGGTATTGGAAAGGCCTGGAAAGGAAAATTAGGTAGTTGATTTCTTATCTAGACTCAACAATGCAGGTGAGGATGTTCCTGTTAATGACAGTGTTCCTGATGAAAATTTGTTTGTTATTTCTGTTAAAACACCTTGGTTTGCAGACATGGCCAATTACCTTGCTACAGGAAATTTTCCTCCTTATTTTTCATATAATCAAAAAAAGAGAATTATTAGAAAGAGTGTTGATTACTCTTGGATTAGGGGAGATATTTGTTTCACTGAAGGTGATTTGATTATCCGCGAGTGTGTCCGGGAAGACAAGATCTGTGACATTTTGAGAGCCTATCATGATGAACCGTGTGGAGGAAATTTTTCAGAAAAGCAGACAACTTACAATATCCTTCACTCGGGTTACTATTGGCCAAGTCTTTTCAAAGATGCAAGGTAATATGTCTTGAAGTGTGACAGCTACCAGAGAATGGGGCGGCCTGTATAATCAGACGAGATGCCTTTGCAGCCACAGGTTCTCATAGAACCTTTTGAGAGGTGGGCTCTTGATTTTGTAGGTCCCATCAACCCTATGTCCAAAGGTAAGAAGTATATTTTAGTTTTTACTTATTATGTTACGAAGTGGGTGGAGGCAAGAGCGCTACCTAGAGCAACAGAGAAAATAGTGGTAGATTTTATTTTTTCTAATATTTTTGTATGATTTGGGGTACTTAAGGAAATAATCACTGATCAAGGTACTCAGTTTGTGTCAAAGCTTATGTAAGGAATTGTGAAGAAATATTAGATTACTCACCGGAAGTCCACCCCTTATCATCCACTGGCCAATGGGCAGGTGGAATCAACAAATAAGGTGTTAGAGACAACCCTTACTAAGACGGTGCAATTACATAAGAAGGATTGGTCTAACCAACTTCCTGAAGCATTGTGGGCCTACCAGATTACATGGAGGAATACCATTGGTTTTTCTCTGTATGAATTGGTGTATGGAAAGCAATTTTTATTGCCCATTAAATTTGAGATCAAAAATTTTAAAATGGTAGCATATTTGGAAATAGATATTGATGAAGCTTAGCAGCAAAGAATCCTACAGTTTAATGAGTTGGATGAGATTAGGTAGGATGATTTTCAGTATATTTACTTGATTCAGTAACAATGGGCTAAATGGAACAACATATACATTAAAAAGAAGTAGTTCAAACAATGAGACTGAGCATTGTTGTATGATTCAAAATTCAAGAACTTTAAAGGAAAATTGAACACGCATTGGCTCGACCCCTATGAAATTGAGAAAGTCTTTGATAATGGATCTATTTGGGTTAAAACTATTGATGATGGGAATGTTACCTTCTTGGTGAATGGGCACAGACTCAAGTTATATAAAAAACCCCAATCTAAGGAGGAATTTGTGGAAGAAATTGTGAAGAAAAGGCAGATGGATATGGTGAGAGAAGGGATCATTCCTTCCACTATCTCTTCCTGATTTCCTGCTGACACAATGAGCTCACTCTATTCCTCCTTGTGCTCGGTAAAACATGAGAGGAATGTCTATTGGGTATAGGTTTATTACTTTTTTGGACCCAAAGGACTAATTACAAAAAAGGAGCCCCTTTCGAGTCTTCTTTTCCAAGTATTTCAAACTCTCTAAAAATGAAATCTAGCGAGCATGGACTGCCTTGGTGTTTTGGAGAATTTGGTATCTACGAATAAATACTAATTCCCTAGATAATTAGCCATATCTAGAACAACAATTTAAAGTGTTTTAGCCTTTATCTATAAGCAATAGATAAGATGAGAAGATGAGAAGACCTACTTGTAGTTTTGCTTTCCTTTCGTCTCCTTTGTATCGATCCCATCACTCCTTCCCATACTTAATACACTTGAGAAGTACCTATAAACACAACAGAAAACAAAGATTTGATCATAGCAAAAGATCTATTGAATATAAGCGAATGGAATCAGATACATTTCACACATATAAGCATTATAAAACAATACAAACATATGGGAGAAAGGTTCAAACACTTTATTGAATAGAAGAAGGAACTACAACCATTTGTGTCTGATTCAAAGCCATTCCTCCAGCTTGGATCCCATCCACATCACATCAAAAGCATGACAAACTTGTAGCATTACAATACCTGCTTCAAAGCCAAATCTCATAGCAACATTATCTCCTTACAATTCAACATAATCCATCCCCTGATCACTTAGATGAGTGGTCAATTTATAGGAAGATGAAGGAGGTTTTGTCATAAATGGTGGAATTAAATGGCCTTCCATACTTAGAATTAATTCCATGGAGGAAGGGATGAGAGAATAGGATGCATCTTAACTCATTTCTCATCCATTTTCGAGCTCATAGGAGTTGATAAGTGAGGGAACCTCCTAGATGACTCCAACATATAAGAATATTACCCAAACTCTATGTGAATTTCACTCAAACTCGCCCAGCACAAGTGAAAGGAAGCCTAAGTGCTCTGCAAAGCACCCTGGCATGGACTTAACTGCTTTGCAACGCACCCTTACATGGGCCTACCTATAATGGTCCCTCTAAAGGCCATTTCTAGATGTCTTCAAGTCACGAAGTTGTCTGGGAAGGAGGCATTCAAAGGGGTGACTTGTCTAGGGCATGTAGCAACTGAAATTAGGGTTTGATGAGCCCTAAAACACTGATCTGGATGATGGTATTGATGTGCCCAAATGGATCTGTAACAATTGCCCCCTAAAGCATAAAGTCAGAAAAATGCCAATGTCAAATGAAATGCTTTACGATGTGATGAGGAGGTATCGAAGTGGAAGGTGGCCTGCATCAATTACAATACATATATCATGATATTTGACTTTACATGAATCCCTGAGGGAAGACATACCCATGCTCAACATATAAACTTCCATTACAAGTACATAGATAGTCGTCTACAGATATAGACCCATGCTCGGAATGACCATCAATGTAAATCCATTTTACAGATGATTTGGTACATTTCCTAAAATCGTAGCCCGAATGGATGAAACTAGATCAAGGGTCTTCTAGCTCATTCAATCGTTCGCTCAAGTATGCGTCTAACCATGCAAATATGTGATCTGAATTCGAACATGGGAAGACACCGTCTGATTACCAGCCAATGATGTAAGTTGTTAACAGATGCTAGAGAAATCACCGATAATAATAATGATCCTCAAGGTACTGCAGTACATTCTGCATGGTGTGAATGGATGATTTGATGTCGAACACCATACAAAGTCTTTCAATCGAAGGCCATTGATGTTAACCTATCGCTGGAAGCGAGAAACCTGCCATTGATGCATGCAAGCCTCAAGGTACTGGAAGGGTGTTTCTAAGTCAACTTCTTGGATAATGTGTTGATGTCGACAAGAAGCAACTCGTCACAGAAGGGCCTTAATGTATCCCACATCAACGACATGAAATGAGTAGTGATTTTGGAGATGGAATTTGACTGACAACACAAGGTTTAGGAATGGTAGTCATGAAAATGAAGGTTTATGGTACTATAAAGGATGACTTCTCTTGAACATATAAAAAACACTGAATGAATTGGTAGCTTTGACCGAAAACCAAAGTAATGGATGTTGTGATAGACCATAGGTATGATAACCATCAAGTAGATAACCCAACCCAAATAGTCTCAATGAATTGGAAACATTGACCCAAAACCAAAATTGATGGGTGGTGTGATAGACCATAGGTATGATAACTGTCAAGAAAATAACCCAACCCAATTAGTCACGGTGATGGAGTGAAAGTGTCATGTTCAAGAGCAACCTGCTACCATAAAGTGTTTTTCCCCTTTTTCCATTTTCCCCAGTCATTGTTGACCAATACCTTTTTATTTTTATCAATCTTGAGGAGGATAACATATGCTTGTTGTATAATTCCACCCTTCAGGTGAATACATCATTATTTGGTGTTTTAACAAGTCTAGCAAAGGTGAAACTTGGTCTTGTCTAGATGGACAAGTTTATCGCTATTTGATGTTTTAATGAGTTTAATGATAAAGATAACTTGGTCCTTCTCATGTTTCGAGAGTTTGAAAAGGGAAAAAAAGAAAACTCCACAAGTTCTTTTTCATAAATTAATCTCTCAAGCCCGAAAAAATGTAAAATAATAAAAGAGAGATATTGTTTCCAATCTGTTAACGAGCTGGAAAGGACAAGTGCTCAACAATCTTTTCATATTTAGAGAGTCTGAAAAGAGCTTAAAGAGGACTCCACTTTTAGGAATGAGTGGTGTCTAGGGTAGAAACTAGTTCCGGTGATGTTGGAACTTCTCAAAACATGTTGATTTATGTGAAGAGGTTGTCTAATAAGACCACTCATTGCAACTGTTCCTCAAAAAAGGGTAAAACAACCAAGTGAAAGCGTATGATCAGCCAAGCAGATAGTGACAATGGAAGGAGAAAAACCAAGGCTCATCTAGAAAAAGAAGTTGATAAAATGGAAGTCACGAGGGTCAAAATGGAGATGGGTTCATTTTTACACAAGCTTGAACCATGGGGAACTATGCTTGGATTCATTTTCATGTTTACACAAGCTTGAAACAAAAAACTATGCTTGGATTCAATTTCATTTTTACACAAGCCTGAAACGAAGAACTACGCTTGAATTCAATTTCATTTTTATGCAATCTTGAAATGAAGAACTATGCTTGAGATTGGTTTACATGCCCCCAGCATGATGAAAGGGAGAGTCTTTTGTAACCAGATGGAAGTCGTTGTGGTGAAGCAGGATGGTTATCCAACACCCTTTTGGCTTCATCCAGATAGGGACAAAGGTGAATGGGGTGATTCCCTTCACATAACCTATAAGGAAAATTAACTTTACCATTAGGTGCATGCCCCCAAGCTTCATTACATTCACCTAAGTAGACTACTCATGGATATGAGGTAGATGGGATGAAGGTTCACTTATGAGATCAAGTGAAAGACTCGACTAGGATTTTACAAGATCTAATTAAAGACTTGAATTGGAACTTTGCTCCAGGGGAACTTGTTTCATTTTTTAATGAGCTTGACACAAGACAAGGAACTCTGGTCAGATTCCTTGTTTCATTTTTTAACGAGCTTGACACAAGACAAGGAACTATGCTCATACTTATTGTTTCATTTTTTTAACAAGGTTGACACAAGACCAAGAACTATCCTCATATCCTTGGTTTCATTTTTTAACGAGGTTGACATAATAAAAGAACTATCCTCATATTCCTTAATCACGACCCATAAAAGGTCATGATTTCCAAGAGTTTCTCATCAAATGGGAGAACAATGCTCTGGAAGGAGAGATCTTGTTCTAATGCCCCCAGTACATAATGTACAACATCACAAAATTGATCGTCCGTTGATGGAGGCATGGAACGAGTTGTCGCATAATTAACCCATGGTGGGGAAGATTCCATTGGTACAAAAGGACCATTTAGGGAATATGGTTGACTGGAAGCCATATTTGGACTGGAAAATGAAAGCTGGTCAATGATGACAATTCTACATTCATGAGGGAAACACATCACTCGAAAGACTGTTGAAACAATAGCTCCCATGTCATAAACATAGTCGTGCCCAAGAAGTAAATTGTAATCTAAAGGGCCTAGGACTACCATCACATTCAGATAAATGATTTTTCCTCCCAAAGTAATAGGCAACTGAGGAAGGATCCCTGATGGTTGACTGGTTCCTCTATTAAAAGCCAACAGATTTTGGGTAGCAGGCACAAGTGGCGGTGAACCGAGCACTTGGCAAGAATTTGAGGAAAGGATACTCATAGATGCACCTTCATCTATAATAATGCCCAATACAATCATATTACAAACATGTACAATGATCTGGAAAGGCACATAAAAAGGAAGATGGAATCCTGCCAATCGTTTCCAATCAAAGGAAGTGACCAAACTACTTGGAGGGGGTACCATAGAAATGGGATAAGTAACCCCTTGAGTTACGAGAGCGGGAGAATTTTCCTCCTGTCTTGATGGAACAGGAGGATTGCCCCCAAGCTCATTTGAATCTGAAGAAACGAAAAGAACCTGAGTGGTATCATATTCACTCTCTTCGGGAAAGGTACAATTAACTAAATGTTAAATTGAGTCAATTGTTTCCTCAACCTATTGATTTGGGTCAGGTATAGACTCATAGGATTCACTTTCAGAGAGAGTGGGTTTGGCCGATGATTGCTTTTGGTCAGTCAATTCATAAACTAGTGAAGGATTAAGGGAGAGTCTTCTGTAACCGGATGGAAGTCGTTGCGATGAAGCAAGACGGTTATCCAACACTTTTGTGGCTTCATCCAGATAGGGACAAAGGTGAATGGGGTGATTCCCTTCACATAACCTACAGGGAAACTTAACATTACCCTTCTTTCCATGAACTTTACTACCACTAGTTGATGGTGTGTCACCAGCATGATCTCTAGAATTTGATGACACAAGATGATGTGAACGAGAAGACCATTCTTCTAATATCTAAGGAATATCAGGACAATTCTGAAGAAGATGGTCTCCTGCACAATTTTTTCATGGATATTGAACTTTGTGAGGCTTGACAAATGGTTTCTCATCAGATGTTGCATTCAAAGCAATGGTTGCTTGGTTGCCCTTTTGTTGAATTTACTTCTTCTTCTTCTTCCCTTTCTTCTTCTTCTTAGCCACCTAGTTACTAGTGCCATTACTTTCACCAAGTGAAGAGGAAGAAGGGGAGGAAGAAACAACCGAGGAAGAAGGCAAAGGTCAACTTTAGGATCAACTGGAGATTGATTTTGTCCAGTTGGAGGTGTACTTGATTGCGAATAAATCACGACATTTTGAACCAAGGAGGTTGAAAACAGCCATACTGGTAAGCCAATGGTAAATCCCGGTAGGGATAATGTATCCATAAAGGAGCACCAATATTTCCGAAAGGAGGAAAAGGACTAGGATTCCTATCCAAAGGAATTCCTTGATTGGTGGACTCTGGATTTGTAGCCATATCTCTCAACCTAAGACCAACTAAGGAGTGAGCATGGAGGATGTTATCTGCAATCAATTAATTTTATTTTAATCAAACTAACATAACAAAACAAAAGAGGGAACTGTGAACTGCAGAATACCTCCTGGTGAACCAAGAAGTACAGGCAAGTAATCTCCCCAAATGTTGTGTTTGGTGTATCACAGTGTACAAGGCGGCTAACTCGGTTACCTAAGGATGGATAGCAACCTAGTTTTCTCCTCCCATATACCCTAAAGTATGTGGAGGCCCAATCCGTATAAGCATTGTCTAATGCAAAACCACACAATAAGAGCATTCCCATATACTTTATGTACTATAACATCGCCCTATATACCTGAAGGTACATGGATGAGCTACGACATACTCACGTACATGGAATGAGGTATCACACTCGGGATGTATTGCAGACAAGTTAGCGGCAACTGCTTTGTTTTACGACGTCGGAAAACATTTCTAGCCTAGAACCACTGAATGTTTTTCGTTAGGTGACCATGCTCCATTAGGTAAATTCAGATAAATTTTAAGTTGATCTTCTTTAGAATTTTCCTTACAAGGTTCACCACATGATGTATGTTTGCAATTCCTAAAATGCAACTAATATGATAAGAAATATTTTCATTCAATTGAACAATGAAAACCTTAGCAAGTAGGGATAGAGAAATCAGATCTTTGACAAAGAGAAAAGAGCACATCTAATGCAATTTCCCTAGCTATTCCTTTCAAGCATTCACAAACTACAATATGAACAATGCAAGTTTTTATTTTCGAATCCCTTAATGTTGTGGTGAAAAAAAGTAAATATGCACATACAATCAATCAATCTTTCATAAGAACGAAGACGTTGACGATAGTTCTATTTCGAAGGAAAATAAGACTTTACGACACTTTCTTTCGAACAAATATTAATCAACTATATTCTCACTTTGACTATATACTGATAATGATAAAGAAAACATTTAAGAAACATTAATCAATCAAGTCAAAGTAGGTGTCATGCGGAAAGAGTTAATCTTGCGGACAAAACCAACCTCCCTAGAAGCCTAAGACTTTCTAGTGACAAACAAGACAATTAAGAACAATCCTTCTCTAAACATGCATTTACCATACA
>APFE031678731.1:235019-258769 GCA_000404065.3 Pinus taeda
AAAATTTCTAAGTTGATTTTACTTTAAGCATTGATTTTATGGCTTTTCTTTAAGACAAAAGGTAGTGGAGATGAAACTGATGATGTGTAGACTCGACTCAAATCCACTAAAAGATGCACCTAGGATGATTTACACTATTTTTCTTTTTCAATGAATTCCCTAGTTAAGAGAGTTGGAGAATGCAAACTTTTGATAAAAGCAACTTTCTTAATAGACAATAAAAGAAACAATCTCTTTATCTTTTCCAAGCATACAACACATGACCACTCATTACTTTGCACGAAAATTCCTTTCTCTTTCAAAAACTTCAAACGCTACTTAAAACAAACTTCGCAAAGGAGATGTTTTTCTATTTTTCCTATTTAACAAAGCATATAAAACTATTTTAACAAAAGTAATTTCAAAATTTAATGAAAATCTATGGAAAACTCACTCAAAAGCAAATCGAAAGGAAATTTACCTAAAAGCAAATCTAAAGAGGCAAAAGCCTACTAAGATGATTCCAGGTTGTTTTACTTGGTAACAATCAAACCAAGGACCAGTTCATGCAGAATCATAAACCAATCAAAAAAAAAAATCAAACTCTTTTGTTCTTTTCTTAGGAATGAAATTCACAACTTCAATCAACAAGCTATTTCGAAATTCCGCAAAGAGACAACACAAAGGTAGGTTGCTCACACAGGTAGACTTTACGACAGGTTCGACTCCTAAGAAGACTGAAAAAACCAGAGAGATCCAAGGTTTCACAACTTCTAAAGTCAAAGTCACTACAGGACCAATGCAAAAATCAAACCCTAGGGCTAGAACTTCTATGAATTTCACTAAAACTCTTGACGCTAACGAAACAAGTTCAGGTGAAGATATCTGACAGATAACCAATGGATCTAGGCAGTAAAAACTAATGAAAGACAAAAACTAAGAGGAAAAATGGAAAAAATGGAAATTTTCTCAATTTTTGACAGGGTACGCAGGCAGCCTGTTTTCATAGGTGTGTGCACGCTCTGTGTACAAAGCTGCAGTGCGTACAGGTACGCACTGTGCTCAACTCAGAGGGTGCGTACTACTGGAAAAACCAAGAAAAGCTAAAATCTAACTTAACCCTAAGCTAGCCCACCCAAATACACAGTCAAACAGCAAAAAACCAAAAAAGAAATGACTCTTTTCAGATCAAAGTGTCACACAAAGGAAAAACATTCACATCAATGGATTCCCCAGTGGAGTCGCCAATTTGTCATGCGGAAAGAGTTAATCTTGTGGACAAAACCAACCTCCCTAGAAGCCTAAGACTTTCTAGTGACAAACAAGACAATTAAGAGCAATCCTTCTCTAAACATGCATTTACCATACAAGAAATCAAGTGTTTAGATCCTACCTGTAGCCCAACGCTGTTGTAGTAGTCCAGCCTCGTCGATCCGGATGAGCTCCTCCTTCACTTCGAAACCTGCATTCACTAACAATCAAACGATTAAATAGCACCTGAATATCTCATAAAATAAAACATATTCAACATACAGACCAAGGAGTATATGAAACAACTCATTAATAACAAATTGTTGAGAAGAATGGACTTATTTGTATTAATAGGAAACAAAAGAAACCATTATAACCTGAGCCTTGGTGTTGTGCAAGTTCCTCCCAGGGTCCAGCAAGAGTTTTCCTTTACTTTGATAAGCTCACCCACTTCCAAATTAAACAAGAAAGGATTGGAATCTCTCCTCACAAGCTTCTACAAGGAAGTCCTAATTCCAGTAGCATCTACCCTTTGGAATATTCAGCTTTCAACCTCCCTCCTTCTGGCCCAATGCCTGTACTTATAATGCTCTAGAGGAAGTTAATCAGGTCCACCATCAATGGGATAAGCCCCTCTTTGGATGGGATAGCTCCCCTCTTGATGGGATAAGTTCCTCTTTCATAGGGATACATCAACCATCTGGATGCGCTCAATACACGTCGAACAAGCTTCTAGAATGCTCTAGAAATGACCACAAGTAACTTTTCCAAGATGAAACTTGCACCTTTTGACCTTTACAGGAGTACGCACCCACCCCTTTACATAAAGAGCGTAAAAGTACGCAAGTATTGTGAACTTGGGTTGCGTACACGCAGGTAAGGCTGAGAGAAGCTGAGTACCCAAAGATAAAATAGTTTTTTAAAGACTTTCTCTTTTTCTTGAAGTTTGACATGGAGAGCAGAGGTATGAGGCTTGCCAAGGAGGATAGTATGACTGTTGATGGAGCCATACTAACTGCAAATAGTCATGGTGACAAATTTTAGTGTAACAGTAGGGCTAGACAAGGAGATAGAAACTTGTTCTCTAAGATATGACATTCATTGATCAATCAACAAGCAATCAAACAGAGGAAAATTGGTAAAAACTCAATCCAAAGGTGAAATTTTTCCCTAAGGTGGATCAACGTAGGTCAAAGAGGGCCTGACTGCACTGCAGAGCATTGTCTCTCACTTAAGGGTGCTCTACAGAGCATTGTCCCCTGACCAAGCCTATGTTGATTCCTGAGAGGCCACTCAAGAGTCATCTAACCTCAATCCTTGACCAAAATTTAATGCAAAAGAGCTGAAATATAGTCAATGAACATAAGTAGTGTCTACAAGAATGTCCTAGGAGGTGAATAAGCTACTAGGAAGGATGATCTTCCCTAGCGGAGTCACCAATTTGTTTTGGAGAATTTGGTATCTACAGATAAATACTAATTCCCTAGATAAGTAGCCATATCTAGAAAAACAATTTAAAGTATTTTAGTATTTTCCTCTAAGCAATAGATAAGATGAGAAGATGAGAAGACCTACTTGTAGTTCTGATTCCTCTCATCTCCTTTGTATCGATCCCATCGCTCCTTCCCGTACTTAATATGCTTGAGAAGTAACTATAAACACAACAGAAAACAAAGAATCGATCAAAGCAAAAGATCTATTGAATATAAGTGAATGGAATCGGATACATTTCACACATATAAGCATTATAAAACAATACAAACATATGGAAGAAAAGTTTGAACACTTTATTGAATAGAAGAAGGAATTACAACCAGTTGTGTCTGATTCAAAGCCATTCCTCTAGCTTGGATCCCATCCACATCACATCAAAAGCATGACAAACTTGTAGCATTACAATACTTGCTTCAAAGCCAAATCTCATAGCAACATTATCTCCTTACAATTCAACATAATCCAACCCTTGATCACTTAGATGAGTGGTCAATTTATAGAAAGATGAAGGAGGTTTTGTCATAAATGGTGGCTTTGATTGGCCTTCCATACTTAGAATTAGTTCCATGGAGGAAGGGATGAGAGGATAGGATGCATCTTAACTCATTCCTCATCTATTTTCGAGCTCATAGGATTTGATAAGTGAGGGAACCTTCAAGATGACTCCAACATATAAGAATATTCCCCAAACCCTATGTGAATTTCGCTCAAACGTGCCCAGCGCAGGTGAAAACAAGACTAAATGCTTTGTAGAGCACCTTGGCATGGACTTAACTTCTTTGTAGCGCACCCTTACATGGGCCTACCTGCGCTGGTCCCTCTAGAGGCCATTTCTGGATTTCTTCAAGTCATGAAACTGTCTGGGAAGGAGGCATTCAAAGGGGTGACTTGTTTAGGGCATGTAGCAACTGAAATTAGGGTATTATGGGCCCTAAAAACACTAATCTGGATGATGGGATTGATGTGTCCAAATGGATCTGTAACACATGGGCTCATTAAAATTACAGTCAGTAGGATTCTCTCAATAAATTTTATTTTCAGTTAAATCTAGATTGCTCGTGTTGGACTGATGTGGGATCTCTTAAGGTCCTCCTTCTAGCAATCTTGGCCCATCGACACCAACAAGCTATCTGGGTGCAAGATCAAAGTCTTATGATGCCTCGAAGCTTGTATGTCCTAATGATAGGCTATCTTGCCAGCAGCAATGGGGGATCACTATGGCTCCTTGATTGTTGGATCCTATAGGGGGTTTTGACATCAACACCTTAATTCACACCCGATAGGATGCATCAGGGTACCTTGGTCCTCGCTCTCATTAAAGATGATGGGCCTCGCATTGGTTAACAACTGACCTCAATGGTTGGTAATCCAATGAGTTCATTGTACATTCGACATCAGCACCTTTATTCATGTGCAGTGAACTGTACACAAATGAGGGAGAAGTGTTGATTGATGGTTCAATTTCCTGCAGAAGCTTTGCAAGTCATGGTCTAATTTCCTACAGAAGCTCAGCAAGTCATGGTCTGATTTCCTACAAAAGCTCCACAAGTCATGGTTTGATTTCCTGCAGAAGTTCCAAAAGTTACGGTTCGATTTTCTAGAAGACTCAATAGTTGCGTTCCATTTCCTATAGAAAGCTCAGTAGATTTGGTTCCATTTCCTGCAGTGAAACCCTGGTTTTCTGAAAAAACAAGAAGCATAGACAGAGCATTAATTTAAAATTATTTTAAAAGTACTACATATTTTAAATACTAGTCGAGGTCATGAATTATGAAATCATATATTTGATTGAATTATTAGGTGGGTTATCATCTCAAGGACATGCACGCATCATCTAAAGTACTATATCATTGGAAGGTAAGAAAGGTAAAGTACATCCGGCGACGGGACATTTGAGGTAAAGGGTAATTAACGCTTTAATTTTTAATATTTGTATGATTTTTCGGCCATGATCACCCTTGCAAAAAAATGTGGTCGTAATCGGGTGCATTATGACTCCATCTCCTCACCCGATCGCCATGATCCTAACACGACCAGTAGACGTACTCCCCATATCTTCCTGCAGGTCGTATCATGATGAAAATCATGATCACGACATGTATTTCAAAAATCTCGTGCTTTGTGATAAATTTCTATAATAAACCCTCCATTATCGCACGAGCCCATTACAAAGCTTAAGCCGATATTTGCAAGAAGTGCATACACCCTGTCTTCCAGTCTTTCACCATGTCAAAATTACATGCCCCTATCTGCTTTGAGCCGCAAGGGCCTGAGTTGTTGGAGGCTGACCCTCGCAGTAAGGCGAGATTGGAAAAAGCAGGGTGACTGCCAATTTTCAAGTGATTTAGCGGCCACAACTCGGACGTGACCAAACCTTTCACCCTGAACCTGAAAAGTGATAAGGCTCAAGTTGGGGATTTTTAATTCAGGTTGACTGAGGATTTGGTAGCATGAGCATGTGGGATTCCATAGTTGGGAGAACGTTAGTTCAAGAACCAGCGTTTCAACAAGGTCTTGTGCTCATCCTTCCTCCGTAAAGAGCATTTGGACCCCAACTGGAGTAAGGGAATTTTGTATAATTTCTTGAAGAGGAAGTATCAGAACTTATTGTTTTTCCTACAGAAATACATAATGTGTGAAGGTCGCTTTGGGCTTGTATTCCTGTTTCATATTCGGCTTCTCACCCATTTTCATGACAAGCCATTAAATTTTCCCTATTACTTGAGGATGTCGCTAATGAAGATGTCGATGGCCACCAAGGAGAGTGGGGCCAATTAGATGAAAACATCTACCACCACGAGCTGGTGAAAATCATCTTGGTGGAGGCTTTGAAATATAAAAAGTGGACATGGGAGGAGTTCCTGGCCGAAAACTACTTTGCAGAAAATGAGGATTATGATTCCTCAGATTCCATGGAGGAAGCACCGACAAAGAAACTGAGGAAAAAGTTGTGGACGCATGGGTTACAGATAAAAGGGAAAGAAGAGGAGAAAAACTCTGACCCTTCAGAGTCTACAGAGGAAAAACCAATGGAAAATGTGAAAAAGAAGTCACAAAGTCAAAGGCCACTGGTAAAGAAGAAAAGAATGGATCCCTCGACTCTCTGAGGCCCACCAAGAAGAATCCTGTAGAAAAACCAAAGAAGAAGAAGAAGCCTCAGACTGTCAGGCTACAAATGAAGGAAGCAGAAAAAGATGAGGAAGTGGTGGTGACAAGGGAAACTATGGGTAGACAACCTCAGTCAAAGAAAGGCACTTCCACCTATACGAAAATATTTACCAGGAGCCAGGTTGTTCAATTGGCTATGAAGGATAAAACGGATGTAGAAGTATTGCCTGAGACACCAGATAAGAAGAAGGAGAAACACCACAGCCCACCCAAAGGTAAAGATAAGATCGAGTCAGCTAATTTTATCAGTGAAGAAGCATTGTCCTTTCAAGACTCCCCGTTGCATGGAAGCAGGAATAATACAGAAGGAGAACAACAAGTAGAGGAGGACCTTGATTCCCCTCAATCTCTCCAAGGACATCAGGAAGGGGAAGTAACCCCTCAGAAGAGACGGTCTCTGCAAGAATTAGAAGAAATCATCATTGAGCTCACCATCTCGGAGTGAGCCTTGATAAAGGAAAACGAGACCCTGAAGGAGAACAACCTATGTATCCAAAAAGAGCATGAAGAGTGGGTCCAGAAAGTAGACCGAATTATGAAAAAGAAGCAAGCTAGGATCAACCATATGGAAAAAAAAGAATGAACTATACAAGGGTCAAATTCTTACAGAATCCAGTGGTAACCAGTTGGATCAGTTGGCAGAGGTAGCAGATCAGTTGGCTGCAATAGCTGCAGCTTAGGATAAGGAATGATTTCCTTTTTCTTTTTCGGGAAGATGAAACAATTTTGCTTGCATAAGGGGCATGCAAGGAGCTAGGTGTGGGGGAGATGTTGGGGCTTGGTTTTGCCTGATTTTTACACATTTTTCCATACTTTACCTCTCTTATTTTGAACTATATTAAACCTCTATTATGCCTATTTCAGTTATAATACCTATGTTTTTTCCAAAAGGGTGTCGTAGGCTAAAGGTATGCAAATTAACACTAAAAAAAGTCTTTTACCTTAACTTTAAGTATTCATTAGCTAGTTGTTATTTATTTAATTACCATGCCAACTAATCTCGAGTTCTTGTGCAGATTTGTTTTGATTCGGAAATAGGCCCATAATTCCTATAGACAGTTATGTAATTCTATTTCCTGCAAACACTCTGGATTTCCTATAGTCACGGATTTCCTGTAACCGCTCGGATTTCCTGAAGTAACATTAGTGGTTAGCCATGTTCCACAAATATCTAAGTCAAACGGGAACATGGGTTTTGTGGGGAAAATATCATATATGATTGTTGTCTTATTGGTCATTTCAGACCTGCCAACAACACCGCCCAGATTCAGAAACCTTCTCTCATTGGCCGTTTCGAGGAAAGCTACAGCCATGTAATGAATTTCATCTAATCCATTCTTTCAGTCAAGGATTAGACCCAGTATGGCTAAAATCAATATTTTGTAACAGCTATATTAGCCAATGGCTTCGATTAGTAGTCTCCTTTGTTTCGAGCCATATATGGGCTTTGTAAATGTATAAATTTTGTCCTAGTTTTTATGATAGGGGGGGTGTTAGATTGCTGGGTTGGTTTCAGCACAGACTGTGTATCAGATTGTACTCGACTGTATCTTTTTCATATTAATATAAAGATATATTTTTTGTCTATTTCAATGAGCAAGCTCTTCTAATTTGAAGGGGTTGTGAGTAAGGGAGGGCCCCCTTTGCTCACAACTCCCATAGTTTAGTATTTATGCATTTTATTTATGTTATGTAACAATAGTTTATTTTTACAGCTAATGCACTCTTTCTCATATATCAACATCACTAGATTAAATGAACTAGTTTCTTGTTCATGTGTGGAGTTCAGTTAATGAAGATTTGATTTCTAATGCTGATTGAATTTCTGAATTTATTGTAAGTTCATTTCTATATCTTTTCCTAATCATCATCAACAATCTTAAGAGCTATAGAGGGAATTTTGATCCACTCTATAGCCTTTGCTTCTAAGTGATTGATGTAGGAAATATTCATTGGTTTTGTGTGATTGGCTAGTTAGATAAATCAGCACTTACAGTGTTAAGCCTGAATATACTTTGCATGCATCTCACAAGCTTACATGCCTGGGTTGATGATTTATGTTAATCAAATCATAAGGCTATAATTTGACTCAACAACCTTTGGAGGATATACAAAAACCTTTCCAAATAGTCCTCCAAGGTCTCATCATCACCCTGTACAATGGTGAAGATCTTGTCCTGCATCTCTCTAGTTTTACAACATTCCACATATTTTAACAAAAATTCTCTCTTCATTTGCTTCGAGGAAGCTATAGTGTTTCCTCCTAATCCTGTGAACCAGTGTAGTGTTGTGTCCTTGAGAGTTGCAGGAAACAACTTTAACTTTTGAGCATCTGATGAGTAATCATAGCTTCTACATAAGATATCACACTCAAATAGAAAAGAATATGGGTCCTCGTGTACCTTACCATGGAAATGAGGAAGAGATGATGGAGGAATATTCTTCATTTTCACTATTATATCTGGATCCATGATTGGAAATCCAAAGATGGATTATTCCTCATTTACTTGATTTTTTCCAGTTCCCTCAGCATGATCTTTGTGTTTTTCCATTTTAGTACCTCCAAATAAACAACTCTCAATAGGCTAAGAAGGCTGACTATGGGTCAAATCGGTTTGAAGTCCAACAGTCTCCTTCTTCCCCTTAGCTGGATGTGTCACACCTAAACTACTGTTTCCAGAATCCAAGTGGACAGTTCCTGTCTGGTGGGTTTACGTTTGTTTGGACTTTCTACCTGCAAGAGAAGGCCAAATATCATAAATAGTTTCAGATTTATCAGTGTTTCCTCAACCCTTATTGGGCTTCGGGGCCCTACCCTTTTTAGGCATTCATCTCAAAAGTGACAAAATAGAAACTCAATAAAATGTTGCAATTAAAATAATAAATCAACACTCATAAAATCCTTGAAACAATAGAAGCACACTGTATAAAAAAAATAATAGCAGACTTACCCTTATCACTGGAAAAAAATGGAAAATTCTTACAAATTTCAAATTGCCTCCCTGGCAATGGCGCCAAAATGTTGGGTGCAGGAATCGCAATTCAGCGGACTCCTTCAACACTTAATTGTCAATCGAGGATTTCGTAAACTTAGAGGAGAAGCACAAGAAATTCCAGAAATGATACGAACTTTTCTTGATTCTATTCCTACTTATTAAATCACAAATTTATATAATCTAAAGAAAAATGGTGATCAAGCAGCCATTGATACTCAAAGAAACTCTGGTCCTGGAATAAATGAAAAGTACTTTTGCATAAACTAAATTGGATTCTTGATTCATTGTGATCAATCTTAACTAATGAAATGACCCTTTATATTTACCTTTAGTGAGATAAAGTGATAAATAAGTTATTCAGTGCATCTGTCTTCCTTAAAGATATTCTTTCTTGTACTAAACTTTTATTCTTGTACTACAACAATGTTCATGTGCCAGAACATTGTGCATGCACTCGAATGAGGTTTATATACCGGAAGAATGTTTTATGCTTGTACTGAAGTTTTGACCTTCGTGTAGGAGTTCTAAGTCTTGAGCTAGAACACTCTGATGCTGTACCGGATCTGAGGTTCCTGCACCAAATAATCAGTATTTTTGCACTTGGTTTCTAGATTACTTTCAAAAAATAAAAAGTGTGTTAAGTGAAATAGAGTGCAAAGCAAATAGAATTTGAAAGTAAATTCTCACAAGAAGAAATATGCTTCAACCAAACTTATATTCTAGACAGTAATGATTTTCAAAAGTTAAAGTAAATATTTCTTTCAAACAAAAAACTCTTCTATATAATTACATAAATTATCTGGTTGTGTAAACAGACTTTTCCTGAGATAGTTGTGCATATAATTTAGGTATGCCTTTTAATGTTTTAACTCAGAAGGTTCATTTAATAATTAATCATGAAATTCAATCCTTTCTTCGAAAGTTTTCAGTGCAAACACAGACCTGTAAGTTACTACGATGTTTATTCCATATTCATCACAACACAATTAAATCTTAAGTGAAACCTCGGATATTAATAATGCCCTTAGTTTAGGAACAAACATAAATCTTGCATGAATGAATAAAGAACTTTTGCGAAAGGAAAGGAGTAAAAGACTTGTGAAACTGAAACAATGAAATCAACTTGTAGAACCAAAAATGCACTAGTATAGGCAATGTGCTTGTACCAATCTTGTAGAAATGAAATCAAGCATTACAAAGGAAAGCTTATGGAAACTGAAATCAAATACTTCTAAGCCTTCACACCACGGATCCATAACACAATAACTGTAAATCAAATCAAGTCTGTAACTTGTGAGGAAAATCAAAGTAAATAACAAATTCACGCCTACACTTTAAATTAAATTAACACACCTTTAAAAAAAGGGAGAACGACCTGGGTTGGTTAGGCCCTAGCCAGCCAGCTCGTTTCCTTGTTATGAAATCGAGAAACGTAGTCAGTCAAAAATTCATCACAACGCAAATGGAAAATGAAACTGTGTACTGGCGCATTCCTTTATATTATTTTCAGAAGCAAAAATACATCTTGGATCTGCGATCCATCCCAAAGAGGTGATACTCCAAAATAATTACAATCTCTTATCAAAATTTTACCATAGAATCGCTCCTTAATCCCAATCAAAGTTTTACATTATATACAAGCCTTCAGGCCTATGGCCATGACAAAATCATAACAATAGCTTAACTAAGCCTTTTGGTTGTTTACAAAATACTAATCTAAGTTATCTGGTCGAGATCCTGATCTTCAATCCGCTAATTTCTCTCCCGCTTCGAGCCCAACTCGAGGTCAAATGATCCTTTACTAAACATACGCGTCGGTTGGTGAATTGTCATAGGAGTGCAGGAATTCACTAGCTAGTGCAGGAATTCTACAAATGAGCTGTCACGGGAGTGCAGGAATCGTACCTACACTCGACCATTCTATCACAATGATTAATAAATTTATTTATCAAATACTTTAGGAAAGACAAATATTAGTTGCAAGGATAATTAAAGGTATAAAATCCATAAATAAGTAATTAAGTCCATGACAAACCTTTAAATATGAAAATACAAAGAGGGTGCAGGAATGTGCATGATTTCAGAGAAAGATACATGAATGAATAGGTTTTTCGGTTAAAAATAGGTTTAGTTCATGTGTCTAGAGTAGGATAGAGTTTAAAAAATAGAACAATTTAACCTACCAATAGCTTTGCGCTGCTGAGGACAGCTTTGCAAGACTTCCAAGGCAGACATGGCACAAGGAGCCTGGGCAAGATCTTGAACAATGTTGTAATGTTGAGAAGCCCTAGAAGAAGGATTGTGTGTCATTTTCTAGAGAACATCCTTGGGAGGGAGATAAACAAGTTCCATAGGCTTATCCAAAGTAAGAGTTCCAATGGAAGGTAGTGAAGTTGATGAGTCCTTAGAGGGATAACTTGACTCAAGAACATCATAATATTTGGCTCACATAGTCACGTTGAAATCTTCCTTGCACATGAAGATAGATGAACTATGGGGAGGATGGGAAGATCAACTCTCATTGCCCCCTTACGAAGGTCAAGGAGGTTAAGAAACCATTTGTTGTTGGGGTTGTGCAAGGAATAGATGAGTCAAAACGACAAGTTGTTGAGTAGACAGTGGTGAAAGAAGCATATGGACTTCTTCCATTCGAGGGAATTTGTGATTAAGGTGGTCACCTTAACAGATTTTATAGGGGAACTTTCCTTTACGGCGACGTTCACTAGTGGCCCATCCCCGAATTTGAGAGTTGGGCTGGGAATCCTAAGAATTTTGATTCTTTTTTTATCTCTTATTATTCTTTTTACCACTTGAATGTTGGTTGTTCTTCGGTTGAGTGGACTTCACCGTGAGAACATCAATGGACTGCTCACAAGGGGGTGCTTTAGCAAAGCCAAATGCACTTGCTGGGGCTTGAGATGTAACAATCAATTGCCTTAGTTGCACAGCAAGTTGGCTCATAAAATCAGAAACAGACCCAATCACGCCATCATCATGTGGGTCGAGAACAAATTTGGGAGGGTCAGTAGAAATCCTAGGAGCATTAGGTAACACTTTGTAGAGCGTACCTGATTGTGAATAGATAAGATCCAAATGTTGGGCAGCTAAAATGGCTTGTTCCTCAGTAACAACTCGAAACATGGACACATCCTTAGCAATTTGATTTCAGAGAGATCAGATGAACCATTTACATAATATTGCATCAAGTAACCTGGTTCTCACCAAACTCTTGCGATGACACCACTCATGAATATGATCAAAAATTAATGTGGCATTGTCTTGCTTGAAATTAGACAAGAGGTCAGAATCAATGTCATAGTGAGTCGGTAATTGGAAGTGTGTCAAAAATGTTTGAGCTAGGGAGGCAAACTCACTGTATGATGCAGTATATACTTTGATGTACCACTTTGTAGCATCCTCAGTCAATGTATGTTGGAATAAATGAAGTTTAACATAATCATCCAATAAAGAATTGGACGAGCACCATAAATGATAAGTGGTAATATGCGTGGATGGATTCTCCCCGGGATTTCCTTCAAACTTGGGAATATCGAATGATAATTTGGAAGCCATGGGTGGCCACCAGGGATAATGATGGATGGGGTCAAAGTCAATTTCGCCAAATCCAATAAATCGAGGAAAGATAAAAATGGATTTTGAAGTTAACTAAATGGGTCATAGGTAGGAGAATCCACTAACGAACCATGTGGTCCCCCCATATAAGGAGTGGAATGATGCACCTGCTGGTGAAGAAAATGGTTTGCCCCAGCATAAGACTATTACGGGCCAGGATGAATGGTAAATGGGTGTTGCCCCTGGGGTAAGTACCACTAGAGAGCAAAGGAGCCCCAAAAACATGTCTATTGATGGAGTTGTACCTAGGGATAAAAGAAGGACCAGTCTATGCAGTAGGATCAACATAAGGGGGATAACATGTGGGAGAAATGGTACTAGCAGCGAAGTTTCCCCAAGCTAAACTAGCCCCTACAGTAAAAGTATTGGTAGGCGACGCCCCTCCAAAGAGGGAATTGTACCAAGCTTGTGACATACTAGAAGTAGTGTTGCCCCCAAGCTCACTAGGAACAACTGGTGATCCCCCCCACATATTACTAGAAGTAACCTTGCCTAACTAAGGGACATAAATAGTTAGTTGGCTAAAATGTCGTGCAAATATTCCTGAACCTACCATCTGACTAGGTTGAGGTGCCATGGTTGGCATAGGATATGGTGTGGGCATGGAAACGTTCGATAAATTTTTGGGAGTCATAGAAGAAACTGGTGGAATGCCCCAAGAAGAAGTGACAGGTGTGGACGGAGGAGTTGGTATAGCAATGCTAAGAGGTGGCAATGATGTCATGGCAGCTAATATTGCCAATGTAGAAGGTAAGGAGGTCTCATACTCTGCCATAGGATAAATAAATGAAAAAGGAATGAACGTATAGGTTGGTATAGAATCGTTGGGGTTCAGGCGCAATAACTCAAGTCCCAATGGATCAGTCAAAGGTGGGTTGGCAGGAGTGGTAGAATCATCTACCAAAGTCTTGATAGAAACCAAATCAGTACCAAAAGGACCAGGTATAGAGTCCATGACTATGTGTTGGTCTAGGTCTTGAGCAAATACATGCACTCTTCATGAAGGAGTAACAAGTCCACCTCATTCAGAATGTAAATCATAAAGACGATGTGATCATCGATGAACAAATTCGACCATGTTGATAACTTATAATTTAAACACAATTATGATAGTGAAAACAACCTAAGGCCAAAACTACTGACTTGGACCAAAAAACACACACTAGAAACATCCTAAAATATAGTACACACAAACCAAAATACAAAGAATCTGGCGGTGGAACAGTTATACTAGCGAACTACTTCCTAGCCCTTAGCTGTGAACTCGGACCAGTTTCCCTTACAAGATGTGGAACACCCCCTAGGAGGACTGAGAGAGTATGACTAATATCTATCCCATGTACAGAGGACGAACGCGACCCTGCACCTATGTATGATCCCTAAGAAGATAGGCCACTATGGTCACCACCTACAATAACACGACCTGGGGGGACAGTGGCAAGACAAATCCACATGCAAGGGCAGGACACTTAACTCCAAAAAGGAGCTAAAACCGAAACCCCATTGAGAGTTACCTCCCAAGTGGTACCCAAGTGATAATGAAACCATTTTTATGTGTGCAAGTTCCACTATACTGAGCCACCCAAAACTAAGTGAAATGGGTCATGTCACCTCGCCTAGCCAAAGTGTGACCTCGTGCTTAACCCTCTTGTGAGAAGGGCTTCCTAGACCGCACTACTGCAAATGGATTTAACTCCCTACCGCAAGCTACTAAGTTGATTTTGTAGTCTTGTAGCAATTAAATCACACTCCTATCTCCAAGACTCTAGCCTAAGATAGTGTTGGTGTACTACCAGTAAAAAAAAGATGAATCTAGTTAATTTTATTATCGCAATGATTTTAGTGGTTGTTATTTACACAAGTGGGATGCGGCATGAAACTAAGATGGTGTGAATGACTCTTTGTTAGTAATCCTAATGAAGTTATATGCAATTTTTGTTTTCGCTTCAATGAATGCTAACTATAGGAGGGTAAGATTTTTCATAACACACCCATGCCTATTATGATGCACCTCTTCACTAAATATTTTTAAATGAAAATTATCCCAAATTTTGTGAATAAATGACCCCAAAACAAACCAAGAAGGCAAACCAAATAAACCAAAGAAACAATTCCCAAGTAAGAACGCAAAGCACTCCAAAAGCGTCATAGTTAGGAAAACAAATCCCTATCAAAGAAACACACTCCAAGAGATCAAATCGAAATCCAAAAGTGAAAGAAGGAAGGCAATGTCATCAAGCTAGGGTTGTAGCACAATGGTTAAACTAAGGCCAATGTTTTACAAAGGTCAAAACTAGACCCTAGAGGCAGGAAGGCCTAAACAAGATCAAATGAGGGTGATACAAAGCAATGGAAACATACTCAAAATAACTTTTCTAGATGACAACTGCATAGCCAATCACAAAACCAACAAGTGTGACAAAAATGACCAAAAGAGGAAAGAGATCACCCAACAAGAAGCGACAAAAGTGAGTAAAAGTGATTCAGGTGGATGTTGGTGGCCACCAGACTATTCTACTTGGACCCCCGCCACTATATCTTTCAGTTTTCCAGTTTCCTTAATTGTAGAACAATTTACTATTTTTGGCAGTTTTTTTGAGTCCTCAACTTCCGGAGCCATTTTGAGGCCCTAAATGATGTTTTTTGGGAAAACCGAGGCCAATAATGCATATAGACTAATGTTGGCTAGTCATAAGTTGTATACCTCAGATAGATATTTCTAACGAGGTATTGTGCGTGTCAAACGAAGATCGTACACCAAAGTTACGACCCGGGGAAGTTCATGTACCAATTTACCCAAACGGGGCCCATAGTTTTGGCGCTTCATCTCCTAGGGTTAGGTTTTTGGATGTTTAGGGTTTTCCAATATTTCTCAATAATAAATAGGCCTTTGAGTCTCATTGTAACATAGTTCAAAGGCATGTAGCCATCACATCTCTTCTCAAAGATAAGCTACTGTTTCCGAGCTAGTCTTACTTCCATTTTGTTTGTAAGCATATTTTAGTATTTGAGATAAATGAAATGAAGTGTTATTTCTCTTGTATCTCTGTATTTATGGTTATATCTATAATTTGTTGCATTATTGTTTAAATTTGCATCAATGGTATCAAAGTTGTATGATCTTTCTCTATTTTTCTTCGCATGTCCCCAACGAGGTCGGGATATAAGGAGTTAGGACTTGAACTGGTTGAACCTTTGCAAGACCAGCCTCACAAATCCCAATGGCCTCCCATGGGGGAAGAAAAGAAGCCCTCGAGCGACAGGGGAACACGATGATGGAAAAATTTTCCCAGATCCTTCAATGACTACCCAAGGGCGACGCATCTACTTCTAGCAACTACTCTGGAAGCACCACACCCTTTAAGGTACAAGTTAACTTTGACATTCCCATATTTGAGGGTCAGATAGATGTGGACGTTGTAGATAAATGGTTAAATATGCTAGAAGGATATTTCTATGTTCATAATTTTCTCAGTTGGGAAAAGATTACTTTTGCACTTCTTAAAGCCACCCCCCACGTCAAGGACTGGTGGGAAACCTACTATGAGCAGAAGGAAGAGAGGGAACCCTCACTATTTTCAATCGCACCCACTTGGAATTCATTCCAGGATGGCATAAAGGAGTAGTACTACCCTGTCAGGAGCTATGAGGATAAATACCTAAAGTGGACCACATTGTGACAAGGAAGGGACCAAGATGTGCCAAAGTTTACCAATGTTTTTCATACCCTTCACACGAAGTTGGGTATCAAGGATTCTGAGCAGAATTTGGTACTCAAATACCACGGCTTCCTACACAGGTGCATATAGGATGAGATGGAGTTCCTGGACATCTCCTAGCTCAGCATGATGTATCGATATTGTTACACAACAATTTGTCACCGTCCCTGTTACCCCTCTCCCGTATCTTGGAGGACTCATTCTGGGACCTCTGAGAAGTGACATGACCTGCAAACACTTGCATTGCATTCCCCTGAACATGAACTTCATTTTCCCTGAAGACATCTCCTGCTTAAAACCCCTAAAAATAGCCCTTTTTCCATTGGCGCGGTTCCATAGTGCAACCCTCACGCCAATGGGGGAAATCCTCAAAAGAAGGCACGCTAGTTGGCGCTCTGTCATAGAGTCGCACTCGTGCCAACCATAATCAATGGTGTTTTTTAACAAACAAACAGCGGAAGATTCATCCTAACAAATTCCTGGACTGAATCTATCTTGAGTTGGGTGGTTTGGCTTCGGATCTCCATAGAGAGGAAGTGGTTTGCCACCTCTCATGGAAGATTCTTTAGTGATAGATCCAATCCCATGATTATTGTGGATGATCCCAACTCCCCTTCCTCCATCTATAAAAGCTTGTCCATTTTCCTTGGCAAGCTAGTTCCAGAGTTCCAGAGATTGAGAATTGTAAAGTTTCCAAGAGCTTCATGCTGCAAGAGCCTTCTTCATTCCCATAAGGCCAAATCTAAGTAAGGAGATTCTTGTCTAATAACCAAGGAGAGAGAAGCTTGTTCCTATTCCCAACAAAGCTTTGCAAGACATGTGCTACTGATCACCCAGCCAAAGGAGGATTTGACGTCAGAACTATGGTTGTATTCTTCTTTGTTTATTATCAATAAACGACTATTGTTATGGTTCCACTTTCATTGTTCTTCGTAATGGTGATGAGTTATATCCTTTCTGACTGATATATAGTTGCATCTATTGGATTTTATGTTTGTGTTTGTGCCTTTTCTTGTATGTCAAGGTGTCCATTCACAGAGATCGTGGGGATCATGATCTGCCGGAGCAAAGGAACGGGAACGTCACCTCTTCTACGAGCACTAGCGTTGGAATCCAGGTAGGCCCTCATCATTGGTCTTTAATTTGCAATTAGGAACTTGCGTGGGAGCGTTGTATGATTGTTGCTAGACCCAATCTGGGCTAGTAGGAATCACCTCTGTCCGCAGAGGGGATTTACCTCCTCAACAATTTGGAGACTCCGCTGGGGAGCTTGTCTTGCCTTTTTGGTTGTTTCTTGGATTTTACCTGCTTGGTTAGCCTTCTAGGTTGAGTTCTTTTGTTGTTTCTTGCTTCTTGGTTTACCTGGTTATCGTTGGCCTGGTCTTGGATTGCTTCTTTTTTATTTTTGCATAGCAAACCTAACTGGCACGTTTTTTAGCGTAACAATCGCGCCAATTGGCGCTAGTTGTCAATATACAACCCGCGCCAATCCTTAAAAGGCACTAGTTTCAACCTTACAGTGGCGCCAGGCCTGGGAACTGTTAAAGTTTGCTTGGTTTTAAGCCTTCTGAGCTTGGTCTTTGTTTTGGATACATTTTCTCGACTGCTTGAGTGTGTTGGAGTCTTATTTGACTGGTTTTGAGTCTCTTTTTTAAGAAATTCTTAATTTGATTTCCTTTGGTCATTACTTGGAGGTTTGTCTCAGTCTTTTCACAATTTTGCATCTTTTTGCTTTTGTTTTTGCAAAAAAAAATTCCCCCTCATTCGCCGAGGGGGGCTAAATTGTGTATGAGTGTTAATCGCCTTTGAGTGTTTTTATTTTTTGATCTTTGGAACTCTCACCCAATTTTCTTGATTTGCACTTGATTGGTTCTTAGAATCATCTTGTGTTTGAGAATTATCTTGCATAACTAGAATTCTCATTTTCAAAATATGAATGAAAATTGTGCATAGATTACATTAGAATCATCTTGTGTTTGAGAATTCTCTTGCATAGATCGCACTTGCATAACTAGAATTCTCATTTTCAGAATATGAATGAAAAATGTGCATAGATTACATTTGCATACTTTTCAAGTGAATTGTGCATGGATGACAATTGCATAGTTTACATTCTGAAAAATCAATCGTAGATTTAGATCAGTTTTCTTTGATTTGAATTTACATATTTTTATGCTTGTTTTAAACACACAAAAATAAAAATAAAAACTGTTTGGAATTGATTTGTATTAGTTTTTCTTGATGAAATTAGTGCATTAGAGAATTTGTTATATTTTCTCTTAGTGATCAATTTTTTGCATTGTTGGAAGTGAATGGAAACTCTCTCCTTACTTTAGTTAGCATTAATTGAATGAAATGATATATTGTGGCATATAGTTTGCATTTAGGAAATTTTGAGACATTACATACGGTAAGGCCTGAAAACTAAAACATAATCCAAGATCAACCTTAAAATGAACTGAATGAATCTAACAACGCATTGGAACATAACGCACACTGTCTAGAGGTCTAGGCTAGAGACGTGCTCCGGCGTCATTAAACCTAGTGACTTTTGTTTCCACTCAAGGTTGGGTGATTCCTCCTTATGTGACTCAATAGTGGTCTAGTACGGAATTGTGCTCCCACGTACCATCGAGTATATGGGGAGACCCCGCTAGGTTATCATCCTTTATCCATAGGAAGCCGTGTCTGCTGCCTTACGACCCCTAATGCACCGAACACAACATTCGGGAAGATTGACTGTCGTATGGAAAGTCCTTGGTTTTCATACGATTGCCAAGGTGTATATGCAGTTTTACAGATTGTCTGGTAAACCTTTTGCCTAGTTCTCCAGAGTAGTCACTTTTGATCCTTTTCGGACTCCCTAAAAGAAAAGGCTCATCTGATCATTTGTCACTTTGGGCTCATTAAACATTCGAAGGTGACTAGAGTCATCTTTTTGTCCTTTTCTCAACTCTTTAAAGATGAAAAGGTCAAGTTATGTCCTTGTGTCTTAAAATTTATTCGCCCGTGATCACTTGCCCTGTTAGATTTTGTTTGTTGGCCGTTTGATTGTGTGTCTTGACTCTTTTTCAGCCCCGTGTGTGATTTTCAATTTTGATGGAAACTTCTCCAGAGTTGACCAACCCAGAAATCCCCTCTGAAGGGAATCCTGGTCATTTTCCTCCTTTTGGGAATGTTGGTGCTCCTTACATGGCGACATTGTCCCTTCCTTGGTTAACTGTTGGGTTGCCTATTTGGTTGTTCTCAACCTCCATGGTCCCTAATGTTTCAACTATTGGCCAATCAGTCCCTCCACCCGAACAACATCATGTTGATTCCAAGGTGGACCTCTCCCCTTCTTCGCCCGTTTCTATGTCCTCATCTTCTACTTCGCCTAGTGAAAGTTTGGATTCAAGTAACCGGGTGGCTAAGAAGAAGAAGAAGAAGACAAAGCAGAAGAAGTCTCATAAGCGAGAGGTTAAACATGCAGCTACTCCTCCGAGTGCATCTCAGGTCGGAACTCCTTCTGCTCCTCCGCAGAAGGTTAAGTTTCCTTGTAGATTGTGCAAGGATGACCATCTTCTTCGTGATTGTCCTGGCATTCCCAGGATCTTAGAAGTATGGTCTCACGATCCGGCTTTCCCCTCATCGTCCTCTGAAGCTCAAGGTGATGCTACCCTATCGAATGGAAATGGTAAGAAGAACGGGAAGATTCGATTCCCCTGTAGACTATGTGAAGGCAACCATCCCCTTCACCTTTGTCCGCTCATGGATAAAGCTTCCGCTGTCTTGGAAAGTCTTACAACTTCTTCACCCCAACTCCCCATTGGTTATCAAAGGCTCTCTTCAGATCCTCTCCCTATCAACAAAGAGATTGACTTAGATCCTTCTCTTGTCCATCCTCCTCTTTCCGAACCTGGTTGTGCTAAGCCTGTTCGGGACCAACCATTGGTCGGAAAGAGTGTTGACTCGGGTTCACACCCGTCGATCACTCTGTTTCAGAAGAGTGTCATGCTCATGTTCTTCTCGTCTCGTCATATTCTCCTAAGTTCGAAAATGGCTCTCCTATGCCAGCGAATCCCGAGAGTCCTTCTTCAGAGCAGGGGGGCAATCATACGATTCCCCCACCAAGTAGTTCAGTCGTTTCCTTTGACTGGAGTCATTTGACCGCCTTCCGCCTTCCATCCCATGTGCCTTTCCAGATTACAGTGCATGCCTATGATAAGGTAGTACCCGGCACTGTCTTGGATGAGGGTGCATCTGTCAGTCTTATGTCTTCCACTACTTGGCAAGCTTTGGGCTCCCCACAGCTTGTGCCAGTCGCACAGAATCTGATGGCGTTTGACAGAGGAATCAATCAACCATTAGGGATCCTTCCTAAGTTTCCTGTTACTTTGGGAGGCAAAACCGTCTATATAGATGTACTGGTTACCCAAGGTGCTTTAGATTTCAATCTTCTCCTTGGTCATGACTACGTTTATGCCATGGGGGCCCTTGTCTCTCCACTTTTCTGTGTGGTTTGCTTTCCACACAACGGAAGGATCGTGACTATCGATCAATTATCATTCTTTAGTCCCTCGGTGCCTCCTGCGCAGTTGTCATCCCCTTCTGGTTTTTATCCACTAGTCGTATCTGCCCCACCGCAGGTCAACTACGTGGCTACTTATCTCGTGCCTGTATCCAGTGATGTCACCGTCGTGCGTAGTGTCCTGGGGACATTGGGTCCTGACTTCCAAGATGTGATCCTTCCACCGGGATTGGCACTCTTGGAAGCTACGGCTTCTTGTTCATTCTGATGAAGTTCGGTCGGAGCATAGTTCGCTTTCCTATGTCAGGCTCCTTAAAAAATGAAACTGGGTCTGAGCGGAGCATAGTTCGCCTTCCTATGTCAAGCTCCTTAAAAAATGAAACGGGGTTTGGTCCGAGGATAGTTTGTTCCTGTGTCAACCTTGTCAAAAAATGAACCACGAATCCTCGAGCATAGTTCCTAATCTTGTGTCAAGCTCGTTAAAAAATGAAACAAGGGTTATGAGGATAGTTCTTTTACCGTGTCAACCTCATTAAAAAATGAAACAACTCCCTTTCCACATCGAGTCTTTTGATTAAGATCTCGTCAAATACAAGTCAAGTCTTTCCAAGATCTTGAAAGTGAACCTTCATTCCATCCACTTTGTTGAATGCAATGAAGCTTGGGGGGCATGTACCTCGTTTTGCGTCATTATGCTGGGGGCATGCGAACTTATAACAAGCATAGTTTTTCGTTTCAAGCTTGTGTAAACATGAAACCGAATCCAAGCAGAGTTATCCATCGTTCAAGCTTGTGTAAAAATGAACCCATACCCGATGTACATCTCGTGATTTCCATCTTTATCTGCTAAATCTTATTACATGAGACTTGGTTGTTTTCATTCCATCGCCACCATCTCTTTGGCCGATCATATGCTTTCACTTGGTTGTTTTACCTTTCCTGAGGGACCGCAGTTATGAGTGGTTTTATTAGCCAACCTCTTGACCATTACATGTTTTGAGTAGTTCCACCATTGCCGGAACCAGTTGCTACCCTTTATACCACTCATTCCTCTAGGACGAGTCACCTTTAAGCTCTTTCCTGACTTGTAAAATATGAAAAGATTGCCGAGTATTTTTTCCCTTTTTGACTCGTTAAAGAGAATAAAAATGGAGGTCTTCTTTCAGCTCTTTTCTGATCGTTTAAAGATGAAAAGATTGCCGAGTTATTCCTCTTGACTCGTTAAACGTAAATAAGAGGCAGTCACCTTTAAGATCTTTTCTGACAGTCTAAATATGAAAATATTGCCAAGTTGTTCCTCTTGACTCGTTAAACGTAAATAAGAGGCGATCGTCTTTAAATTCCTTTCCGACCATGTAAAGACGAAAAGATTGTCGGGCCCTTATCGTTTTCGGCTCGTTAACAGTTACAAAATGACGTGATTTCGATCGCTTTTTTACTTTTTCAGGTCGAAGTCACTAATCATGAAAAGTACTCCTCGATCGTAATGATCGGGCGGTTCTTTCGAGCATTGTTTTATACTTTTTCAGGCTCGAGAGACACAACTTTATGAAAAAGGACACCCCTAGAGTTTACTTTTCTGCTGTCTTTTCAAACTCTCTAAACATGAAAAGACACGGAGTTCTTCCTTTGTCAGACTCGTTAAAACTTGATGACATTGGATTCCGTCGAAATGACACTTTACAAGCATATGTTATCCCCGTCAAGCTTGTTAATAAAAATAACTAGGGTACTCACCAGAAATGGTGGGGAAAATAGAACCACAATCATTGTCGTGTCGGCAGTATGTCGCTCTTGAACATGGAACTTGTCTACATTCGTGTCTGCGTGGGGACATCTCATCTCATTTTTCACTTGCCTCCGTGGGTTTGGGTGATCCTGTTTGACCTCTCATCTGCTCTTTGCCTTGTCACCATGACCTATGATCATTTCATGTCAAATACTACCGAGTCCACTGTCGTGCCGCTGATATGTTCAAGAGAAGTTGACCTCTGCGAAATATCAACCTCCCTCTGATAACTCATATAATCCTGATTCACAAAAACATTATCTTCCTCTGTCTCGCGTCGATGACGTGGGAAACACTATGGCCCACCTTCGATCAAGGTCACTTCCTGTTGACTTCAGCTCATTATCCAGGAAGTTGATCTAGAGACTCCCTTCAGGTGCCTTGGAGCCTGCATGCCTCAATGGTAGGTTCTTCGTTTTCGACGCGAGGTTTTCATCATTGGCCTCCGATCGAATGATTCTACGGGTGTTCGATGCCAGCTCACTGATTCGCACGCCGTAGATTGTACCTATAGTACCTTGAGGGCCATTGTCATTATTGGTGGTACCTCTCACATCTGTTAACAATTCCCAATATTGACTGGTAACCAGACGATGTTCATGCATGTTCGACTTCGGCTCACATATTCACATGCTTTAACTTGTACTTCTGTTCGGGTTGAGATGGAGTGCAAGACCCTGGATTGTGTCTATTGTAATCCAGGCGTGATTCTTGATACATGACTCATTCACTGAATGGCTGCGACCATACCTGAGTCAATTCATTGATCCTAACCAGATGGCTGCGTCCATACTATAGATCTAGATTATCATGTACTCTCTTATGGATGGCTGCGACCATACCACGTACATCATGTATTTGAGCTATCAATTGTATCTCTCAATGCAGATTCTCGGTGGCAGCTATATGTGTTCTTGTAAAGCATTTCACCCCTCTCTCTCTCTCTCGGGCCTCATGCTTTAGGGGGCATCTGTTACACAGTAATTTGTCACCATTGGTCACCGTCCCTGTTACCCCTGTTTTCGTACATTGGAGTATACATTCCGGGACCTGTGAGCAGTGACATAGCCTAAAAACACTTGCATTATGTTCCCCTGAGTATGTACTTCATGTTCCCTGAAGACACCTTTTGCAAATTATCCTTGAAAAGTGCCCTTTTTCCATTGGCGTAGGTACACAGTGTCTTATCCGCGCCAATCACTGAGATCCTC
>APFE031678731.1:259554-283333 GCA_000404065.3 Pinus taeda
AGCTTGTCCATTTTCCTTGGCAAGCTAGTTCCAGAGTTCCAGAGATTGAGAATTGTAAAGTTTCCAAGAGCTTCATGTTGCAAGAGCCTTCTTCATTCCCATAAGGCCAAATCTAAGTAAGGAGATTCTTGTCTAATAACCAAGGAGAGAGAAGCTTGTTCCTATTCCCAACAAAGCTTTGCAAGACATGTGCTACTGATCACCCAGCCAAAGGAGGATTTGACGTCAGAACTATGGTTGTATTCTTCTTTGTTTATTATCAATAAACAACTATTGTTATGGTTCCACTTTCATTGTTCTTCGTAATAGTGATGAGTTATATCCTTTTTTACTGATATATAGTTGCATCTATTGGATTTTATGTTTTTGTTTGTGTCATTTCTTGTATGTGCAGGTGTCCATTCACAGAGATCGTGGGGATCGTGATCTGCCGGAGCAAAGGAACGGGAGCGTCACCTCTTCTACGAGCACTAGTGTTGGAATCCAGGTAGGCCCTCATCATTGGTCTTTAATTTGCAATTAGGAACTTGCGTAGTAGTGTTGTATGATTTTTGCTAGACCCAATCTGGGCTAGTAGGGATCACCTTTGTCCGCAGAGGGGATTTACCTCCTCAACATACATGCTTTCAAGATCGAGCAGAAGTTTAAACAAAATAAGTGAGAATTTGGATCTGTGAATTCAAAGCAATGGAAAGGTGCCCCCAAATCGGAGAACAAAGGACAAATCCAAGGCAAGGTGACCCAAGGCAACCTGTTGAAGCCTCAGGAAAAGAACAACACCGTGAAGTCAAAGAAACACAACAGGAAATTAATGTGAGTTCCATAAGATCCCCACTCACAACACAAGTGAGTGTCAGGCCAAGAAATCGTTGGTGGTTGATTTGAAGGCTTCAGAATCAGATGCATGTTCCGACTCGGAGTCAAAACCCAACAAGAGGAATGAAAAATGGAAGCATATTATTGATGCAGAGCCTAGTGCCATTGTTGCCACCACCAAGATCTAGAAGAATGAGCCTGAAGATCCAAAGGAGGGGGAGCGTCTCTTCCACTTACAAATGTGGGTGAAGCGTTCGCCACTACAATTCATTGTCAACAATGGGATCCAAAAGAACCTCATTTTAGTAGAGGTCATGAAGCAATTGGGCCTAGTGACCACACCATACCCATAGTCATTTAGCATTAGGTGGCTTCACCAAGGACGTGATCTCCGAGTCAGCCAGTAGTGTTGCTTTCCCTACAGCATCAAGCCCATCATGGATGAGGTATTGTATGATATTGCTCCTCTCGGCGTTTGTGATGTATTATTAGGACAACCATACTTGTCAAAGAGACATGATGTATATAGTTCGAGACCTCACTCCGTTATTATTTCTTTGGGTAATATGTTATACAGGATACTGGAGGTAGCTCCGCCTACTACCATCTCTTTCATCTCTGCTAAGCAATGCAGTAAGATCATCTCCCAAACTAGGAAATTTGTTTTCTTTCTGATTTGCTCGCAAAGTAAGGGGAAGAGCGTAGCCACATCCATGGCCCCCGGGAAGGGTTCCTTCATGCATTAGAGGCAACTAGATACGGTCGTGGAAGAATACAGGGACATCTTCTCCTCACCCACAGGGGTACCCTTTCACTGTCAGGTCGAGAATTCATTCGATCTTACTCATGGAGACCCTCTACCGAATAGGCCAATATATCATCACTCCATTATAAAAAATTCCAAGTACATGCAGCGACATGATCAAATTCAAGTGCCACACAATTTTCAGGTGGGTGGTAAAGTCTGGTTGCATTTGTAGAAATAACGCCTTACCAAAGCCCATCGGAAGCTCAGACCACTTGGATATGGTCCTTACACCATTACCAAGGTCATGGGAGGCAATGCTTTTGAGCTCACAATTCCCCCATTCCTTGTCTTTCACCCAGTGTTCAATGTGGACCTCCTTCGACCATACTTCCCACCATTACTGGACACATCAAACATTGCAGAAAAACTCACACCAACAGAGTTAAACTCAAACTGCATGGAACAAGCCACAATCGATTGGATTATGGACACACAGGTCAATAACACTCGCCAGCAAAAGATCCAACTATACCGGGTTATCAAAGTTGGCCAACTCCTACACCAAGGCAAGTGGCTCACCAGGGACCAAGTTTAGCAGAAGTTTCCCCATCTCATGGAGGCACTCAACGCAATGGGGATCATTTCTTCCAAAGGGGGGAGGAATGATCGAGGTGGTTGTTGGTGGCCACTCCCCTATTCCACTTGGACCACCACCACTATCTCTTTCAATTTTTCAGTTTCCTTAATTGTAGCACAATTTCCTATTTTTGGTAGTTTTTTCAAGTCTTGAATTTCTCGAGTCGTTTTCCATTGTTTCACAATAATAAATAGGCCTCTACGCCTCATTTTAACACAGTTTAGAGGCATGTAGTTGCCACATCTCTTCTTAGAGATAAGCTATCTTCAGCCGAGCTAGTCTTACTTCCATTCTGTTTGTAAGCATATATCAGCATTTGAGATTAATGAAAGAAGTATTATTTTTACTGCATCTCTATATTTATGGTTATATCTATAATTTGTTGCGTTCCTATTTAAATTCATATCTAAAAGCCACAAAATTCTGAAAGTAAAATGTAGATCAGATCTAAACAATCACTGAAAAAAATCCAACCCGATCTGAAATGAGATCTAGAGGCAAAAATCAAGCCTCAACCCAAAGCAACCAACAAAACTTCAAGACCACCTTGAAAGATAAAGGGTAATGGAAGACCTTCGATAAACTGATCAAAATTTTCAGACCAGGCAGTAACTCCTCAAAACAATTCATTGATTTCATTTAGGTTGGTGTTTATTATATACATGAGGGAGAGAATGTTCATTTCATCTCCCGGTGACTATTCATATTCTCTATTATTTATTTACATAATTTTCAGTTATTCACCCAATCCTCATGATTAGGTGTCAACATTCCCCCCCTTAATCTGAAGGGATGTTCGTGAGTCCAAGCATCATTCTGAATCTTTCAAACTTTTCTCTTCCAAGCGCTTTGGTGAAGATGTATGCAATTTGCTCATTCGTGGAACAATGGTGGAGATGGATTATTTTGGCCTCAACATGATGTCGATCAGATGATATTTAGTATTGATGTGATTCATTCGATCATGGAACTTTGGGTTCCTGGCCAACTTTATTGCAGAGGTATTGTCAATCATGAGTGGAGTTGATTGTACTTGTTTTACTTGAAAATCTTCAAGAATTTTCCTGAGCCACACAATTTCTTTTGTTGCCTCAACTGCTGCCACGTATTCTGCTTCTGTTGTGGAATCTACTGGAACTGATTGTTTGGGTGATTTCTAGCAGACAACTCCTGATCCAAGACTCATAGCACATCTTGAAGTAGATACCCCAGTTTCTTTGTCTCCATCAAAGTCTGAATCAGAGTATCCAATCAAGCTGAAGTCATCCACCAGTGTATACTTGATTCCAAAGTCTTGAATTCCCTTCAAGTACCATAGAACTCTTTTTGCAGCAGACCAATGTCCCTCACAAGGCTTTTGCATAAACCTAGAGAGGATTCCAACACCAAACAAAATGTCTGGTCTGGTAGTAGTTAGGTAGTTGAGACTTCCTACAAGCTGTCTATACTTTGTTGCATCCTCAAATTCTTTTCCTTCAATAGATGTGAGCTTTAAGTATTGTTCCAATAGAGTAGTAAGAGGATTTCATTTTGTCATGCCAAACCTGTTCAACAGATCTCCAATGTACTTCTTTTGAGAAAGAAATATGGACTTTGGATGTTGAGTTCCTTCAATACCAAGATACAAATCAGTCATTTTAAAACTTTTCCCTAATTCCTTCTTTATGGATGCAATGTAGCTTTCATTGTTCCCTGTCATCAAAAGATCATCTACATATACCACAAGATATACAACTATTTTTCCAACTTTCTTGACAAATAAAGTTGCATCATCAAGATCATAATGTTTGAAATTGAGTTTCAGAAGATGCTCAGTTAGTTTTTCATACCAAGGACAACAAGTTTCTCTTCAGCTGGCGAATGTCAACCAAGGACAACAAGTTTCTCTTCAACTATGGGAGATATAGAACATGATGCAGAAGGAAGTCTAGAAGACCACGAAATTTAAGCCTGATTGTGCCAACCCCTGATGGCTTGATTTTTGATTGGTCTGCAAAGTATACTGCTCCATCAACATTGTGAGTAAATTCTTCAAAAAAATCTTTTCTATGAGTCATGTGGCAAGTTGCTCCTGAATCAAGCAACCAATCATTTTTCCAAGAAGCAAGTGAAGCATTAAATAAATCTTCATTTACTCCAATATTACATTGTGCCACCACATAATGAGCGGATTCAGGTGCTTTACCTTTTTCTGTATCATTAGTTTTACCTTTCTGTTGGTTTCTTTGCTGCTCAATTTTGTCCCATGGTAACTTGCATGTAGAGGCATCATGTGATCCATTTATTTTGCAGCGTATGCAGTGCAAATATGCCTTTTATCCTTGAGAGTGTCTGACCCCCCTGCCTCTGAAATATCTTCCTCTTCCTCTTTGACCACCTCTTCCTCTCGAAGAATCTTGAGTAGGATTATTTTCTTTATGAGCAAGGCACACAGCCTCTTCAGAAGATTCAGGGGTTGTCTTCTTTCCGAAAGATTTCTCTCTTTCAACAATTTTTTTCACAAGAGAGTCAAAGGTAATATCGTTAAGATTTCCATTTGCTTGCAATGACTCAAGGTAATTGGAGTAAGTAAGATAAAGTGCCTTGAGAAAAGCGATAAGAGGAATATTCAATTCAACCTTAGTGGCTTTGATATCATGCATTATAGATTTTACTTCGGATGCAAGAGCAAGAGGATCATTATTTTGCAATTCAAGAGTGAAGAGTTTAATCATGAGTTGAACAACTTCAAGTGCAGAATGTGAGTCATAGAGTTGTTTCAGCTTTTGTAAGGCTTTGAAAGTAGTTGAAAATGGAAAAATATAGCGACTCACCTCTTCACTTACAGATGTTGTAATTAATGCATAGGCTTTGTTGTTCTTATTTTCCCAAATGGCGAGCTCTTTCTCTGGCTCTTTGTCTCCATCTCCAATACACACTCCTTTCCACAACTCATTGAAAATGAGGGTGTGTTTTATCATCCGGGACCACTTAGGATAGTTCTCCTTGCCAGTAAGAACTATTCCCACAATAGATATGATTGAATGCATACTGTAAAAAAATACTTCTTCTGGCAAAAATTTGTGTACTGTAAAAAATAATTCTGCTGATAGAAAAAAACTTCTGGCAATATACAATAAAATTGTACTTCTGGTGATAATTTTAAAAAATTAAATTTCAAAGGGGAATTGGTATGACAGTACTATATTGAAACATAGTACTATTGTGTACATGGTCTCACACGTAGCCATTACACGACATTACACCAATGCATGAATAGTGTAACTATGGACTTTCAAAACATTTTCTTTCAACGCACAACATCAGGTGAACATACCAATCAAACACACCATTTATGCCATGATATCCTCACTTCATATAACATTCAATGCACTCTCACGGTGTTCCCACACATCGCACTCTTAAATTAAAGGCCGAGAGGCATCACACTGTGTTAAAGCATTAAATAATTTTGACCAGTGAAAGAACCAACAAATCAGTCACCTCGATTAGACTGTTCCTCTGGCCTGTGAGGAATTTAGAAAAAGGATCAGCCTTGGGAATCCATGTACAAAATCTTTTCTTGGGTGCCACCAGCACTGACCCCTTCTGTTTTAAAATGTCGATGAAAGACATCTTTGGTGACATTCGATACATCTTCAGCAAAACCAGACAGAAACCATGTTAGACAGGCAAGCGGACTTGTGTGAACGCGCTGCTATATAATAGCCCTTTTTTTTGGACAGGCAAATGCATAACATAATGGAATGGAGGTCTCAGTTTAGTTAATGGAATGATGGCAGTAGTTTGAAATCACATCTTGTCTCTTGCAAATCGTCATGTACATTCTGATCAGGCTCACGATGTCACATAGCAATAGCTGCGCAAAGTGAGAGCCTCTGTCGATCTCCCATGAACCCTACTGGAACCAGCAAGAGTCCACTTCTCACCGTGCAATCCACACCATTTGTGAATGTCGCTACCTCTGGTGAGGAATTTCCAAAAGCAATTCTCCATCAAGAGAAGCAGGAAAACTATTCTCAAAGGAGAGAGAAGCATCATGACACTTGGTGATACTGGTGAGCCACTAGAGAGAGCAGCGTATGGAGGGAGCAGCATTCAGATGTTTA
Organism: Pinus taeda; assembly: GCA_000404065.3. Lineage (NCBI taxonomy): Eukaryota > Viridiplantae > Streptophyta > Pinopsida > Pinales > Pinaceae > Pinus > Pinus taeda. Next base: position 265,865 of record APFE031678731.1, read on the forward strand.
TGAAATTCATTGATAGCGTTTCAACACAGTATAAGGAACAACGAGAATAATGGTGAATATCGGATGGAGCAAGTAGAGCAGGCTCTGAAACCTACCACAGATTATATGAGAGCTGGCTGCGCATTAGAGCAAGGGGCAGCATATATATGGGAAACTGAATTCGGTCAAATGGGCAGGTGTGAATTCTGCAAAATAGGCAGAATATAGGTAGAAACTGACACCAAGAGTTACATAAAACCTAATTTTGGGAGCTGGCTCTGATACCATGTTAGACCAGGCAGTAGCTCCTCAAAACAATTCATTGATTTCATTTAGGTTGGTGTTTATTATATACATGAGGGAGAGATTGTTCATTTCATCTCTCGGTGACTATTCATATTCTCTATTATTTATTTACATCATTTTTAGTTATTCACGCAATCCTGATGATTAGGTGTCAACAAAAATAGATCAAATCAGACACACACAACGATTGATTAACAACAACAAACCACGAATCGCACAGATCTCCAATAGATCAACGAAAGACGAGAGGTTCTAAGCCCAATCAAAGAAAAAAAATGAAAAGCAATCGATCTAAGGAAATCAAGAAAACAATATCAAATCTGGAATAGATCCAATAGATGAACAGGAGGCCCAAACTGAGTAGGAACAGAGGTAAAAATTTCATAAATGAATGGTGTATTTTCAAGGGCTAAAAGCCGAGATGCTAGCATAACACGTAAATCAGAGCATCCAGGGACGCTCTCAGGACAACTATAAGACAATGTCCAAAGAATTTTGGTCACTCTTATGACCCTCTATGAGAGCGTCAAGGGAAAAAAAAATGTCCCTAAAAACCCATGCACGGGCCGAGAAATAAGAAAAACACATAGGAAATAAACCCTGAAAATGATCCAAAAAAGGTCGAAAACATGGGAAAAACTCAGCAAATCAAGATGGAGAGAAATCAATCAAAATCATAGGCAAAGAGGACACAAAAACAAGTATGCTCTCATTGAAAGCACCACTTATGTTGCATTTAATTATGCAAGGAGTTATTTCTCTACGATATTATGCCCTATTGAGATCACCATACAACAAAAATTGTAGAAAATGATGTAGATTCACAAGCTCATGCAATGCACTAAAGCATAAGACAAGAATATACTTCTACTTTCAACCAACGGAAGCCAATAGATCGATGAAAACAATATGAAAAAGAAAAATATAAATCAATGGCACATAACATAAGATGTATCCGGGGAAAGCCACTGCTCAAAACCCCGCTATCTGTATTGCATCTATCAGAAATGTGAGTGAAGATACAAAGCTTGTTCTCACTAGAAAAATTTCATACAATTATGCTCAAATCTTTAAACTCACAAGCTAGCTCTTGACCAACACTTAGCCAATTCTGTAGCTCTCCAAGCCCCTAATCTCTTGTGCAATTCCTAGGATGAATAGCCTATATTTAAAGGGAATTAATGCTTCCAAAAATGTGAAATCCAAACATAGGATCAATCTCTGATGCATGTATGATATTTACACTCTAGTAAATAATACAATAGATAGCACACTATTCCTGCATTCTAGTCTCAACTTGGTCTTTCATAGAATCGACATGCATGAGTTTTTGATGAGGGAATCTTTAGTTAACTAGAGCGACACTTGTGGATGCACTAGTGCACCAACTGACTGTTAACTCTCTATTAGTTGCACAAACAGTTTGGAATCATTTACTAGAGTCAAGGTGTTATCCTTCATTATAGGATCAAGATGTCCAATGGCCAGATGTTAGCCAAACATTAAGTATATCATTGTATCAACATTAGATAGCCTCATAAAATTCAAGAAGATCAAATTGTTCAACACCAGGTGCATCATTTCATCATAGGAGACATAAATCCAATTCACTTTCATATGCATGTATGACTTATCAAAGAAAGATACATTCTCATCATACCTTAGGGCTTACCGAGCCATCTAATGTTACAGCTGAAATACAACATACCATGCATACCTTATGGTATTCAAATAAATGTGCACCTTTTCATTAGACATAAGCCACTTGAAGCACTTTGTCATTTTTTAATAGAGTTCCTTTTAACCTTTTCCAGCTCTAACCATCCTTCCTGCATTTCAAATGATCCTCAATAGGGATATATCTCATCAAGGAGGTGAGAAACATCCATATACTCAAATATATATGTAGGAAGTATAAGCAATAAACATAATCTCATATCCATAGGTACAAACAAAGGTAGGAGGTATCATGATTCAAGAAATACTTATCTTCAATGGGAGGTGATTCTCTCCCTCTTGAACCAATCTTCAAGATCCATCAATGTCCATGGTCCATATACCAATGTTGCCTTCAATTATCCAATTAGGTCTACTAGGGATTATCCTATCTAGGGCTTCATCAAATCTTTGTCAAGTACTTAAGCATCTTCGCATTGACTAGTTAGGTTGTCTGCTAGGGATTATCCCATCTAGGGCTTCATCAAGTCTTTGTCAAGTGCTTAAGCATCTTCCCATTGACCAGTTAGGTTCCATATCTCATATTGTTTCCATAAACCAGGGGTTTCTCTTCAACCCTAACCTCATAGAATCCTTCAAACCCTAATAATCAAGTTGCCTAGGGTTTTCTCCAAACCCTAGAATTCTTTTAGGTCTCCACCATCCTCTTCTTGCTTCCATCAAAGGTGTCATCATCAGGGTGATCTCCATGGATTTTCTTCAACTTGCCTCTGATACCATGTTAATTTTTCATAGGGCTACATTGTTCTTTACTTTGATAATTACATTTATTCATTAATACATTAATTTCACCCCATATCATTATTACATTATTCATATCTACACCATTATTAATCATCATATGCACTTATATATAAATAACAACATCATCATCATCAATGCAACGGAACATAAAGGAATAATAGAAGAAAAGCATGCACCCACATAGAGACACCAAGATTGACCTGATACCAGGGAAAAACCCACTATGGGGAAAACCCTTGCAAATCTTCTTCTTCCTGGATCGTTATAAAATGATTCATCAAAAGAGATTACAATGATCCATAACTTTATCTATGCAACAAAGTAACTATGATATCCATGAAGCAGATCTAATCATGCTTATAATCCAAAATCCTCATTCTGATGGTTGTAATGTGCTATCACTGACTATAGTCAACTGCAGGATACCAATGAACACTGTTGTCACTAAGTAGAATCTTCGGAATACTGAAATCTCATATTTGACTCCTATATGTAGGGAGGAGGAGTTGTGTGAGCATCTATACCAATCTTGGATGCTCCTTGTGAACTGTATGCCAACATCTCTGGGAGTCTAGATGCTCCCTAAACCATTTATGTGTGCGTAGGGGGACTAACTTACCAGATCTTATCCAAACCCCTAGACGCTCTCTTCCAGTTACTGTGCGTGCATCCGAGACTGCCTAGACGCTCTCAGAAACACTCTGTGCGAGTGTTCAGGGACCGACACCTTCATATCTGCCTCTAAAACCCTAGACGGTCCTATAGGCTTTTGTGACAACGTTTAGGGCTCTCTAGATGTTGTCTAGACCATTGTTTGCTAACATTCAGGGACTAAAATGCCCAGTTATGTGTCAGTGTCCAAGAATCAGAAAACCCTAGATCAGTCTGAGCTTCACCCCTGAGATTTTGGACCCTTGCGCGAGCTTTCCTCCGACAGACTTGTGCGAACCAAGACATCAAGAGAAGAGAATATGGCTTGATCAATGTGTCCAAATGAGCTTGAGGTCTCTTCTATCTATAGGCTTTCATGATGGTCCACTTGGGGTTGAGGCCAACCTATCTAATTTAACATGTGCTTAGGGCTGACTTAACCCAATATACATGAGTGAATAAATAAATTCAAAAACCAACTTTCGCTTGTCCAAATAAGGTGATATTTAGGTCGATTTTGGTCCTCTCAAAAATAGGAATCTAATGCAACATCATCTTGATCATTTGAGATGTCCAAGGTGAAATTTGACTGCATTTGAAAAAATTAGCAATCAATACCATAGGTAAATATCATGGTTATGCCAATACTACATACACTTGTACCATGGTAATATCCAAGTCAATACCACAGGTAAATACCATGGTTATGCCATATCACAAACTCATGTACCATGGTAATCTCCAAGTGAATACAATAGGAAGATACCATGGTTATGTCAATACCAAGGACTCTTGTACCATGGTAATCTCCAAAACAATACCATGGGAAAATACCATGGCTATGTCAATACCAAGACTATCTGCACCAAGGTAATATCACATGCCAACCTATTCGACACACACATACGAATAGCATGGTAATTCAAATACCAAGAATACCTATACCATGGTAATACTCCTACAACATCATCATCAAGGCAACAAAAGGAAACACCTCCATGAACACCATACCACCATCAAGCTACATCATCAAAGACTAACATCAAGGGTTGACATCAATGCCAACTCAACTAGATGCAACCATGCTGCAAGGAAGGCATCCACACATTAGCTAGACTACATAGGGTTGACATCAATGCCAACATGAGCTAGATGCTATCATGAACCAATGTCAACATCAACTAGCTAGATCCATGCACATCATAATGTTAACATAAGGAAGGTTGTGTACAATCAAGATGTGGTGTTTAGAGAGGTGAATGATGTCATTAAAAATGAAGTCCTACAAAAGGAACCTGAGAAGATAGAGTTTGAGCTAAAGGAGGAAGAATCAGACTCTACAACATAACAATAATCAGAAGAGGAAGAGCCACACACTCCAATTTTGAGAAAGTTTGAGAGAGAAGGAAACTAAAGAGGTATAGTCCATCCACTTTCTATTCAAATTTTTCTTTATCTATTGCCAATGATGGTCCTAGAACCGTCAAGGAGGCAATGGATTCAGAGGATGGCAAACTCTAGAAGGAGGCCATGGTTGAAGAATGGGCATCCTTTAACAAAATTGAGGCTTGGGATCTGGTGGAGTTGTCAAATGGAAGGAAACCCATTGGTAGCAAATGGGTGTTTAAAAAGAAGGCAAGGTGGAGAAATACAAAACTCAGTTGATAGCAAAAGGTTATTCCCAGGTGTCAGGAATTAATTTTGGTGATATTTTTTCTCCTGTTGCCAAGTTTCTTCTATTAGATTACTTTTATTTGTTTCTTTTGCTTTTGATTTTGAGGTGGAACATATGGATGTGAAGACAACATTTCTTCACGGGGATCTAGAAGAAGAGACCTACATGAAGCAACCAGAAGGCTTTGTAGTGAAGGGTAAGAAAGAACTAGTTTGCAGTTTGAAAAAGTATTTGTATGGGTTAAAGTAATCACCAAGGATGTGGTATAAAAAAATTGATACATATATACGGGAACTTGGATTCACAAGTAGAAAAGTGGATCATTGTGTGTATTTTAAATTAATTGGTGACCGTGCTATTTTTTTGGTCTTATATGTCGATGATATGTTGTTGATTAGAAATGACAAGGAAATTATCTAGGATTTAAAGACCCAATTGTCCTCCAAATTTGACATGAAGGATCTTGGTGCTGCAAACTATATTTTGGGCATGGAAATTAAACAAGATTGTGCAAAGGGGAAGCTTTGGTTAAATCAGAGAAAGTATGTTGAAACAATATTGCTGAGGTTTAATATGCAAGATAGTAGACCAGTCAAGGTTCCTATTCCTGTAGGTGTAAAGTTATCTGTTGAACAATGTCCCAAGGCACAGGAAGAGGAAGAGGACATTTCCCGTGTTCCATATGCGATTGAAGTTGTTAGATGGATGTATGTAATTTTTTTCACCAGACCAAACATTACACATGCAGTGGGATTATTGAGCAGGTTTATGTCAAAACCAGGGAAGGAGCATTGGATAACAATGAAGCGGGTTTTCAGGTATTTGTGTGGCACTATTGATTATGGTTTGTACTACCAAGGAAGACCAAGATTGGACAGAGTTTTGGACATCTGTGGCTTTGTTGATGCAGACTAGGTTGGAGATCTAGACTAGAAAAGATATACAAGTGGGTATGTGTTTAACCTATTTGGAGGAGTAGTTAGTTGGATGAGCGAAAGATTTTTTATAGTGGCACTTTCAACTACAAAGGTTGAATACATGGCAACCACTCATGCAAGAAAGGAATCAATTTGGTTGCAGAGATTGTTTTCAAGTATGGGGTTGGTATAATGAGCTATAAGGATAGACTGTGATAATCAAAGTTCAATTTTCTTGGCAAAGAACCCTGCTTATCATTCAAAGACAAAGCACATTGATGTTCAATATCATTTTGTGAGGGATATGGTCGAAGAAAAAAAGGTGTTTCTGGTAAAGGTGGACATTTTGAAGAATGTTGCAGATGCATTGACAAACTCTATGAGAACTGATAATTTTTCTTGGTGTAGAGAAACAATGGGCATTGCAGCCCTAGACCAATGATTAAGCTTTCCTGCGGGCTAGTGAAGAAAACAACAAGTGGGAGAATGTTGGGTGTGTGTTGTATTCTTTCCACACACCAGTTTTTATTTATGTAAACCCAATAATAGTTGGGCGGAATCAAGGATGGGGAGCAGACCTAAATATGGTGGGTGGACCTACCCATAGTTTTGTGCATGGTTTTTTCACATGGTTTTGGGCATGATGGTTTTCTGCCTATGGTATTTTCTATATTTGTTTAAGGGAACTACAATTATATTCTGATCCAAAGTTAGTGGATTGAGGTTTATGAAATATTTGGCATGAATATATATGTATTGTAACATTGAAAGGAATATAATAAAAAATCAATCCTGTATTCCCGATTTTGGGATCCAGGGGAAAATTTATGTGTGTATTTGTTTTATGTTCTTTCCATTGTATATTTTTTTGTTTTAAGAATGTGTTTGCAGGTAATTTTTGTACAGGGTTAAAACCTACACCAAGAGAGCTTGCATGTGGAAACATCATGTCCATTTTTGTTGCACCATACATAATGAAGATCATGTCTTCCTCCTTGATAATGTCTACCCCTCCTACCCCTACCATTTTTCTTTCCATGTCCTTTTCTGCCACCTCTTCCTCTAGAAGAATTGTGTGCTTGATTCTTCTCTTTTTGTGCAAGGCACACAACTTCTTCATAAGACTGAGTGACTATATTCTTCTTCCCAAAAACTTTCTTTCTTTCAATAAAATTTTCCACAAGAGAGTTAAAGGAAATCTCCTTAAGTTTTCCAATAGCTTGTAATTGTTCAAGATAATGAGAATAAGAGGAATATAGTTCATTGACGAAAGTTATAAGAGGAACATCTATTTTAACTCTCGTAGTTTCTATATCATGCATAATAGATCCAATTTCATATGCTAGGGCAAGAGGATCATTGTCTTTTAATTCAAGATTGAACAATTTGATCATTGATTAGACTACTTCAAGCTCAAAGTGTGAGTCATATAAGACTTTCAGCTTATCTAAAGCTTCAAAGGCATTTGTAAATGGTGCAATATGATAAATCACCTCTTCATTGACTGATGCTACAATTAAGGCATAGTTTGTGTTATTTTTGTTCTCCCATATGGCAATCTCTTTGTTTGATGTGGGCTTTTCAGGTGGATTCCCAACTTCTCCTTCACAAACTACTTTCCACAATTCATTGAAAATGAGGGTATGTTTATCTTCTTGGACCATTCATGGTAGTTCTCTTTGCTAGAGAAAATTACTCCAACTATAGAGATGAGTAAATGCATTATGAAATTCTAAAATGGGCCTTAAGTAGTCGAAATACTTACAACAAAAAATATGATGTCTCTGCAATTATCTTCAAAATAACTCAGAAACAATGTTGGCTTTTAATCTCAAGATATATGAATATAAATGATGCTAGAATTTGACTTCAAGTTCCTTATCTCGAGAAACTATATTTAAATATCATAAAATCCATACTCCATCTATATATATATATATATAGATAACTTATAAGTGGTTCAAAAGAGTGACCCTCAACTAAAATTTGGCGCAAGATATTCAACGTACACTGGGATATATTCACAAGGACAAAAACCAACACACTCTCCATATGACAATAATAACATATAACACTTCAATGCATCTGGCATATAAAGAGAATATATAACTCGATCAATGCCATATAAAGAGCATACATACCTCAATCAACGCACATGAAGATTCTTCATCAAAACTAACTCAACGCAGATCTTTAACAACAGGAAACTTTAGTCCAATAGAACGACCAACACACCAAGAGTTTCAACTAGTGTACATATGACCAGTCTCATATAGCAGAAATTACACACCGACACAAGACTGGACTACTTAAGACTACTTCAATGGATTCACAATGACCAACTTACAACCTTTAATTAACACAACATAAACTTCAATAAAATCATCATACAACCATACTATTTTTTCCTTCAATTCCATATTGTTTTTCCCTTCAACGAACTAGATATATGACCAGAGTTTGAATGCATAGGACCTTGAAACAAATTACGGATTCAATTCAATATATTCAACAAAACCAACACAAATACTGTCATGGTCTTCAAAATTAATACGCAGAGAATGAATTATCATATTCCAACACTCAACGTAGAGAATGGAGCAAAACATTTTGTAGAGGGATAGAGGAAAAAGGAAAAAGCAAGAAAATTCTAGCATATAGGAGTTACATAGTAGAAAAGGCTAAATTGGGATTGGGACCTGTTGCTCTGATACCATGTGAGGCCAAGCATTGGTAACTCTATGATATTATATATTCTATTAGGAAAATTATGAATATATACAAGGAGGAGGAGACTATTGGAATTCATATTCCAATGTCTCTTCATCTTCACATTTAAGTATTTACAATAATTTCCTAATCCCTAAAGACTAGGTGTCAATAGTCACAACATACCTTGAGTAGGTAGCTCCATAAATCAAGTTAACCCTTGAGATTATACACCTAATTTTAACCTCAAATGAAGAACATTGTTTATATATATATATATATATTATATATATATATTCATCTCGTAGTTATGCCCATTGCAACTAAAACTTAATATAAAAAATGAATTAATATAAATTAAGTTATGCAATGTATAATCTATCTTATTATATGACATATTTCTATGGCATTGAATATCTCATTACCGTGGGCTCTGGTGCGAATGGCAAAACCGTAGAATCACGATGGCAATCTAGGGATGACAAGAGCTAATAGTCAAAATGGCAACGACATATTCAATGACCAACGACTTTCGAGCACCTGACAGACTTGGATGGGGCTAATAATTTTTGGCGCAGGTGAGGTTGGACAGAAAGTTGTGGAAGGGAAATAGACCGACTGGAGGATTTTTTAGAATATTCTCTAGGCCAGGCTATTATCAAAAGCGGGGTAGAACTCTTCTATGCTCAGTTCATAGGAACAACAATATTCGTAACAAATGGTGTTTGGATGGAGGAAGATTTGGTTGACTACTCATCAAACTCGATGGATACAACACCAAGTTGGACAGTTGATCCACCTCAGCATCTATCCAGGCAAACACGAGAGAACCCCCATGTACCGGATGTCCAGGTCAGAGCATTTATATATGAGATGGAAGATGAAGTGGCCACCCTCAATGACCTAGGGTTTGTTCTTCCGACCCCTGCAACGACTTCAGAGTTCATATACAATTTACAGGATGAAAAACCTCAACCAGTACTAAAAATACATTCTCCTTGTGAGTTGCAATATTGGGAATATGAGCAACAAGTGCAACATACATCTGGTACTAGAGAAACATCTGTGGCAGCAGGGAGTTTCCTTGGTCAGGAATCAAGAACATTTGGCATATAAAATCTAGGACTCAACAGATCAAACATCCCGGGGACCGACCCAAGGGTTACTCACCCCCAGAACTCGATTCACACTTCTGGATTTTTCAAAGGTATATCACAACAAATACCAGGACAAGAGGAAGCCAGGGTTCTAGACTCTAATGATAACCAACTAGAGGAGCATGAACATACCCTAGAAAATCACCCATAGAGGATGGGCGGGAAAAAATCCAAGTGCACTAAGGTGTGGGAACATGGGAGACTGCTTGTTTTTGGAGAAGGCATAAGTATGGCACAAGTGGTGGACACTGAAAGCGCGGTGATATTCAGCCAAGTCAAAGGCTGGAACTATTCCTCGGCTAGGTTAAAAAGATGGACTGTGAAGATTTAGGGCCACATCCTAAATCAACTATCCATCGTCCTTACTATGACATGTGGATGGTTCACCCTCATCTTCGCAAGACCTAACTAGGCAAACTGGGTATTGTCCAAATATCGGCATATAGAAATGACTCTGGTACTACTTAAGCGATCGACACCACTTTTTGACCCTAAAAAAGAAAAATTGGGGGCAGGACCAATATGGGTATGAATATTGGGTCTACCTCTGCAATTTTGGTCGAATGATGTTTTTATGTGCATTGGGAATGATCTGGGGATATATCTAGACCATGATAGATCATACATTGAATCCAGTAGCATTGTCCTTGCTAGAATTCTGGTACATTTGGATACCAACTGATAAAGGCTAGTTTAAAGTATTTGCTTGTAATACAGGGAGATCATTAGATGGAAGATCCTAGACTATGAGGTGGTACCATTCCAATGCAGGCGTTGCCATGTAGTCGGTCACCTATATAAATACTGCATGTTGATCACCAATGTGCACATAGAGTCCCCAAGAAGACATACGACAATGGGCACAAAGATACAATTGGATATTGGATTGACTCTTGCACATAAGACATCAACTAAACCCCCGAGGTGACGAAGAGAGACTGGGAAGACTCCTCAACAAGTGGATGCTCGAACTCCTGATGCATGGTATTACCCAACATTTTGTCACTGTCCCTATACTCCCCATTCCTCGATCGTGGAGGACCTCTACAGTGAACCCTATATTCTTTCCCATCATGAAGAGCATGACTTTACATCCCTCTTCATGTGCAGAACATTCCCCTCTTGCATCATTCCCCAAGTATCTTCCTTTAATCCCAGTTTTCAAGACTGGCACTAGTGCTCAGTTCCTTCCCTGCGCCGATTTGCAGAGTTTGAAACCAGGCCTAGTGCTGAATAGCACAAGTGAGCCCTTCATCACTCACGCCAACCCTCTTTTGGCAAGTTTTTAAAAATGGAGTCAAAGCTTCCAGGTCTAGAAGCTTTGTGAATGGAAGTCTGGTAAATGGTTGGGCTGGATAGAGCCAAGAGAGTCTGTTTGGGCTCCTTTCCCCTATTAAGATGGAACAAGCCAAAGAGATAAGCCCTCTCCCATCATAAGAGGAACCATCTCCCCTCCATAAAAGCTATATAAACTCCTCCTTTTCTAAGTTGAACTAGTCTTTTTCGAGCTTGAATAACCAGCAAGATATCTATAGCTTTAGCCTTCTAGTTTATGTTTGTGAAGGGAGAATAGTGTCTTTGGTTTGGTTTGGAACTAAAGGGAAGAAGCCTTAAACTTCCATTGTTGAGGCTAACCGTGAGATGCTAGCAATGGTGTTGGAAACCAGATATGTTGGAGGAGACCTGCAACGTCAAGGCTTTGGTTGTATTTCCTTCTAAAGTTTTATTAATATAACTAATGGTTTATTTCCTACATTGAGTGTCATATTACATTTGATGGCTTAAGATTCCTTGACTTTTTAAGTAGATTGAATGTGATTATATGCTATCACGTTTATCGTTGTCTCTTGTGTATTTGTTTCAGGTATTTGAACAGAAATAACGAAAGGAATTTGGAGCAAAGGAACGAGATCACCATCAAGCGTATTAGCGTTCTAAGAGGTAGGCCCTTTTATTCGATTCTAGTCTAAGGAATTTTACATTTGGTTGTTCTGTTTGCGGCTAGACCCACTCTTGGGCTAGAGGGATCACCTATGTCTTCAGAGGAGATTTACCTACACCACAAATTGGCGACTCCACTGGGGAACCATCCCTCTCTTTTGATTATTTTTCATTTCGTGGTTTGTGTGAACTTTTGTTGTATCACCCTTTCCCTTTGGTTTTCTGTGCTTTGCCTGGTTTACTGCTTTGGTTCTGAAATTTAGAGTGATAGGTCTGGTTTTGATCTTTGAAATTTTTTATTTTTTCTTTTAAATCCTCAATCAGCGCGTTTTATTCTTGATAGTTGCACCGACGAGCGCGAATTTCTCTTAAATAGTCGCGTTGTCCCCCCTTGTGGCACTTGTTGTCAGTTAGGCAATCACGCTGATTCCTGTAAGTGAAGATCAGGGTTTCTCCTGAATCATAACCATTGTGTCTTGCCCTCATAATTTCTGCCTCTAAGCATGTTTGCATTTGTTCTCCCTGACTAGAAAGCTTCATTAGCTTGTTTTTTGTGCTTGTTTGGTTTGAGATTTCCTTACTTGATTTTTTGAGTCTTTGGATGGTTTGTGGCCCTAGGGAATATAGTTCATTGTCCATTCAATTGTTTGTGCACTCAGCAAGTCAAGTGGTTGGTTAACTGATCCATGCATTTTGTGTTTTAGTCCTTTTATTGCTTTGGGTTCAATTGAACAAGTTTGAAAAGTTTTGTTTGCTCTTCTCATGGTTGAACGTCTCTTTTCGAGCATAGATTACAATTGCTCATCTTGTTTCTATTGAGTCTTTGCATGATTGTTTTGGGAAGAGTTCTCTTTTTCGTGCTTTGCATATGATTGATGTTGATTGTTTGAAACTTTTGCGTTGAACTGTTTATGTGAAAGATTCGTTTTATCATTCCACTGAAAAATACATTAGTCTAGTTTGTTGAATTGATATGTTGCATTAAGTAGCATCATTGAAAGCTAGAATTGCATCATCATTTGCATTCGAAATGAAATGAACTTCCTTTACCATTGAAAGGACTGCATGAAGTGCATTCGATAGGAAGAATTCAAAAGGAAAGAATTTTCGTTATTTGTTTTGAAAAGCAAAGTAGCGAAGAGTCATCTTGATTTCAGTTCCTTGTGTGTTGCATTGGTTGTTTTTCTCTACTCTCATTAGTGTAAGCATTCATCGAATTGAAAGGGTTTTGTCTCATTTAGCTGCATGTAGGAGTTTTTCGAGTCACATCAATAGGGCCTGAAAACTGAGACATAATTTCAAGATAAAATTTAAAATGTATTCAATTAACCTAAGGTGCATTTGAAACTTAACGCTCACATTTTAGAGGTCTAGGCTTGAGACGTGTTCCGGTGTCTTTAAACCTAGCATCTATCACTAGACAACGCTAGTACAGAATTGTGCTCCCCATACCATCGCGTATATAAAGGCAGACCCCACTAGGCTTGCAATCCTTTATCCGTAGGAATCTGATTCTATCGCCTTGTAAATGTAATACACCAAACACAACATTCGGGGAGATCGCCTGCCCGTAATTCTCGGTTCGTTAAGAGGTATTCTGCAATTCACAGTTACTTGGTAATCCTTTTGCCTAGATTATCCTGAGCATTCATTTTGGTATTTTTGATTCTTTAAATTTAAAAGATCATCGAGCACTTTTCCTTTCAAGCTTGTTCAAACCGAAAGCGACTAGAGTCATCTTTTCCCTTTTCTCAACTCTTAAAACATGAAAAGGCATCAGTCTCTTTCAGCATCTTACAAAAAAAAAAATCCCATGATCACATCACATTCCTGATAGTCTTATCCTGTACCACATCGTGAGTATACCTTTAATATATTTTGAAGAAGCCCTGAAATTAATCTCTTTTCTCTTGTTTTTTGAGACAAAGTCACCTTGGCAGAACCATCAGGTTTGCCTAGTTCCTCTTCCACTCCTCCATCTGAAAGATCATCTGAGGAGCCTCTTCCTGAACTCCCCAGTCACTCGAGGATCAAGGTGTTGAACTTGGAATTGTTCTGAGTATTCAACCTTTGTCATCTCGTCCTCCCCCATCATATATTGGGTCACCTTACGAATCTAGCCTGAAATCTCTGGATAATCCTATCCAGACTCCCGAGAGTCCACCAACTCCTGAAGGTCAACAAGGACTGGTTGTTTACCCTCTGAATCCTTTATTCGATCTTGTTGTGATATCACTACAGCATCCATATAGTCTGTACGATCAACACAGTATTCCTTTGGAATTATCCCCTCGAACATCTTTGGTTGTCTGTCGTTGTTTGTTTCCACCCATGGAATCAGAAGGTGAGATCCCAGTCTCCTCTCTTAGTCACTCAGAGGTTTCTACTACACACACTCCTCACGTAGTTGATGAACAGGGATATCCATTCCCTCTTAAAGGTTTCCCTTACACAGGAAGCATTTTGACCAGCATTTACCCTAAGTATAGTGGGCCTTCATTGTCGCATGGTTATACCTCTCTAGCTCAATTGGTGTCGGGCACTCCTAGTGCCTCGTCATTATATCACAACCCTATCTGGTCGTCTGGTGCTATGCCTACCTCAGGTCCATTCGTTCAAAACCCGACCTCTCAATTGATTGTGTATACTATAGTCACTTTAGTTCTAGTGCAACCCACCATTTTGAATCCACTTGTTTCATCATTTCAACTGATTGTTCTGGTTCAACCGACAATCTCGAGTCAAGTCTTTGTAAGTTCTTTGACCCCTCTAGTGAGTGGACAGGTTGTACCATCGCCTGGGGGGTAAGATCTTAATATCTCCAAGATGTCTGGCACAACCAATGTGAGTGGCTCACAAACTCACATGGTTGGAATGAATCAACCCTCTTATGGTGTTATTCTAAACCCTGTTGGTCCTTCTGGATTGAGTAATGTCCAATACCAATAGCCAAAACTTGTTGGTTCATCTGGGTAAAGTAACGTCTAGTACCAGAAGCCATATGTGGGTCAGGTTCAATACCAACCTCCTTATGTTCCATATGGTTCACAAGTGATGGTAAAACCACCTTACATCCCTCAATCTGGACCTTATGTTCAGCCTAGTCCATCTGTCATGCCTGGTAAATATGGCCAGATCCAATTTGGGAACTTTCAGTACCCTCAAGGTATCGCTCCAAGAATTGTCCAAGTACCCTTGTCGTAGCAAGGGAAACCGTTGTAGCAACAAGGGAAACCTTCGCAGCAACAAGGGCCATCCTTACAGTAGCAAGGGAAAAACAGTGCAGCAACAAGGATAACTGCGACAACCGCAGGGGCAACCCTTGCAACAGTCACAGCAAAATTTGCAACTGCCGACACAGTTTGTTCACTAATCCTCTCAACCTATGTCCTCGCAAGGTCAACCTCTGTAGCTGTAGGGAAAACCTTTATAGCATCAAGGTCAGCCCTTGCAGCACCAAGGTCAGCCTAGGCAATAGCAACCCTTGTACTCATATTAACAGGGTCAACCTTTGCAAGGTCAAGGTCAAGTCCTGTAGCAGTAGGCTCAAAATCCTTATCATGTCCAAGGGCAACAAGTTCAGAATCATTATGTCCAAGGGCAGAAGGGGCAAAATCCTTATGTCCAAGGGCAGCAGGTTCAAAATTTGTATGTCCAAGGTCAACAGGCTCGATAGCCTTTTAACTCATATGTTTCTTATCAACAGCCTATGGTTGGACAGTATCAAGGCTACCCAGGTCATAATCCTTCCTATAGGGAAGGTAACCTACAATGGGGGCAAAATCAGATGCCATATGGACAAAATCCTTACCAACAAGGATGGGTTCTACAGTCCAGGCCTACTCAGAGGCCCCAAATTCTCTTTAATACGCAATTTCCATTCTTGGCCATGATGGAGCTGCTAGATGTTTCTAGAATCACGAATGATCCCATTCTTCATTTGTCATACTGGCCTCCAGTTCCGTCCAAGATTCCGAGCGATTATCTGAAGTTGAGGGAAAAGCGAAGGAGGATCCACAAACCCACGTGATGACATATTACCTCTAGTGTTCCTCCAATTAGTACGTTGATGATTCCATTCTTCTCTGACTTTTTCAACGAACTCTCACAGGTTTTGTAGCCAAGTGGTACATCGAATTGCCTCCAGGTACCTACAATGAATTCAACACTCTTGCTATGGATTTCCTCACACATTTTCAGCTATCGATTCTCTATGAAACTGGCACCCATCTGCTTACGTCCCTTAAGAAAGACACTTTGACCCATATCTCCGATCACATTTATGAATGGAGGCATTGGCGTCGCCTGATCAAGTTTGAAATTGCTGATCAGTTGTTGACAGAATCGTTTACCAAGTCATTCGTCAGCAAAATTGTTGAGGACATAGCTATGGGTGGCTACATTACTAAGGAGCAAGCCAACGCTCATGCCTAGTATTTAGACCTCGTCTACTCACAATATGACACATTATATGATATGTTACCTGATGCTCCAAGACCATCATCCGATCTAACAGCATCAAAGTCTCTGGCTACCCCACCTATTGATGGAGTGATTGGTTCCGTGTCTCAAACCCCTGCAAAATTTTCTTCCAAGCAGAAGGCGGTCTCAAACACTGGCTCAAATGATCCCTCTCGAAATTCTCATGGTCCTGATATAACCTCTGAGGTTCACGTTGTCCAGTATACCATAGTGGAAAAATCCTCTAAAGGTAAAAAAAAAAGGGCAAAGGAAAGGCCAAATCCAATGCCCTGAAATAGGGCCCTCCTAAGTCATCTGTTGGTGATGCTTCTCAAAGGAAGCCTAAGTATCCATGCCTCATCTGTGAGGAGAATCACTATACTAAAGATTGTCCCCAATAGCCTGAAGTTAGTCGCTTGCTCAACGGGACCCTAGTTGTCTTGAAAGATCCCTTTCCATCCTAGCAGACACAAATGGTAGACCAACCTCAGTCTTCTGCTTCCTTGGGTTCCTAAGTGCTTATGATGAGTATGCCTATAAATGTGGCTACCAAATCGAAAGATTATCAAACACCTACTTCAACAGCAGGGAAAGAGACAGAAGGTGCCCCTTCCTCCTCTATAATGTCTACCTTTGGTCCTCTCCATATACAGCGACCTAATCCTGATTCTATTATTTGACCACCCTCTCAAGGTGTGCTGCGAAAGTCTTCGTATAATCCAAACACTCGATCCACTCAGCATTATAACATTGTTGAGGATTTGGCTCAAGCACCATCAACCATGTCTGCTCTCGTGGTCCTTCAAAGTTGTCCTTCTCAGCAGAAAGAATTGTTGTTGACTATTGGAGGTATTGATCCATCTGATTCCAATCTCATTTGTTTTGATATGGAAACCCATGTTCCACGCTTACTTCATCAAATTGCCTTCCTCATTCAGGTGATCATTAATGAGAAGACAATTCACATGACCGTCATTAATGAAGGTGCTTCCACCACCTAAATCATGTTTGTCTCTTGTTGGAAGGAAATTAGTTCTCCTACCTTGAACCAATCACCTAACACTTTGGAAGCCTTTCATGGGCGTGATTCTTGTTAAACACACATGGACAACAAGAGAGATATGAAAGATAAAACATGCAATACAATTTTTATTGACAAATGATATACATTTATAGTACATTATGTGACCGT
>APFE031678731.1:283373-332075 GCA_000404065.3 Pinus taeda
CATGGCAGCACTAGGCTAAATGTGCTCTCTGAAATGTTGGTATAAAGGGCGGTGGTTTAAGGATGGCCACCAACACTGAAACGCTTAGTGCAGTTCCTGGAACTCTTCCAAAACTGGCAAGAAACTGAAGTTTTCTGCTAGAAGAAGTGATCCTATTGTTTTAAAGAGGGAAACCTTCAACCATAAAAGGGAGGTCTCACCCCGCATAAAAGGTAAAACTTCAACCTGAAGAGGGAAGTCTCAACCTGTGATGGTTTAAGGATGACCAACAACTCTGGAATGCTTAATGCAATTCCTAGAACTCTTCCAAATCTAGCAAGGAGATGAAGTCTTCTGCTAGAGGAAGTGTCCTCAATTTTGTTCCTAGAATTCTTCCAAAGCTGGTAAGAAGCTAAAGTCTTCTGCTAGAGGAAGTGTCCCAGATTGCCCACTGAAGGCATGTTCATGGGCATCTTTGTCTCTGGCTACAACTCTGAAATTGGTGTGGCAGGTTGTGGCTCAGGCTCGCTTGATGTGGCTTTGAAGTTTGTAGATGACCATCATTTCCCCCCCTATCAGATACAAGGTGAGATGATGGAGAGAACTCAACTGCAAGACTTTTCAATACTCTGGAACAAGTTCTGACATGTGTTTGGAATATCTTCTTGGCTGTTGATTCCCATTTCCAAGAAGCGATCCATCCAAGATGAATCTTTTTTCTTGCAAGACGTTTGTTTCTGAAGCATCTGTGTGAATAATGATTGGTTTTATGACAGTGCTTACATGGATGAAGATCAAAACAGTGATCTTTCAAATGGCCAACTCAGTCACAGTGTTGGCATTTCACGATTTGTTGTTGTTGTTGCTGTGGAAGAGGGGAAGAGTCTGGAACAGTTGGAGGTGTACTGTCATGAATGAATCCAGCACTCTGAAACTGAATGGGCTTGGTGTAGTCTGGAATATGAAAGGACAAGTCCTTGTCATATCCAAGACCGGTTCTGTGCTTGTTGTGGATAAGCTATTCCCAAGGTCTGATGATGGGCTTGGGAAGTGCAAACTGAGTTTCTGCATCTGCATGTACAACTGCTGCTTTATTTGAATGAATTGTAACATTATTGACTTGTTGCTGATGGGTGGTTGTCTCAATGTTCTGAACAAAAACAGGTTCAGAATGGTGTCTATTTTGATGTAGCTCTTCTTGCTATAGCTATGATTCAAGCTGCAAAAAATCAATCTTTTCTTGTGCATTTTGCAAATAAGTTTGAATATCGGTGAGAAAATCCTTGTTGATTTTGGTTGTATTATTCATAGTAGAGAGTATTAGATTGTCCACTAACTCTAATATTGCACTAATTGGAGCCATTTTTAATCCTCAAAAAAGTAAAACAATGAGGAAAAGATGGACACCAATTGCTCTTTTATACTTCAAATCAATCAGCTTGCAATAGATTCAGCACACAAAGAATGGTGATATCCGGAAAACGAACTCCTCACTCAAAAAATGAATTTTCTTCAATTCACCTGAGAATTTAACTTCCAACAAAGCTACAAGCAATTTAGGCCTCAAAAAGATATTTTCATGTACCAGCTTTGAATCCAAGGGAACTTGTCCTGGCAAAACTTCAATAAAAATATCTGATATGAACAACCTTTAAGAAAATACACTAATTCGATCTATAATACCACAAAACTTGCTAATTAGGAATCAAATCAATACATGCCTTCTCCAGCGCTACCAAACCATTTCACTGTTCTGCAAACTAGACAAGTCGCTCTCTATTGCTGAAGAGCAGATTTCGTTTTCCTCCGAACGAGAAGAACTCCACGCTTTTACCCAAATCACAATTACTGGCAAATTCACACTTTCCCTTTTATATGCAGAAGCTATTTTTCATATTATGATTATAAAACCATTTCACAATCAATCAATCTCTGTATATGAGAGTTTCCTCCTTCATGGCAAATTTAGAACTTCTGAAATCTTCAATCAAATCCAATGACTCAATTCATGCATATATGACTTGAACCCATGAAACAATGTGCCCATATTCCATTCGACATTATATTAATCGACCCAACCAGCACAAAACTCTGTATTTTCGACCCAATATCAATCATGTATATATTAGCAGATTAAATATTCAACTCGAATCTGTTCAAGAATAAACACCCACCAGACACCTTGAATTCACATTCATATAACCCAATACAAAAATGGTCCCACAATGAGCCAAACAGCGTATGAATTCAACATTAATTGAATTTGATTAGAAGTCTATACAGCACACAGTGAAAACCAGAGTCACTATTGAAGCCGGTTGCCGAGTAAATGAGGATAGTGTTTTATGTGAAGTCCACGATTTCAAAACCTACAGTTGGACTTCTGTCTACATGGATATATATAACCATCACAGTTTTACAAAATCCTTTCAAAACACTTCCACACTATTGCAAAGCAGAATTGTTTAAATATACAGAAAGGCAAACTAAAGTCGTTAGGTGTACAACAATACCACCGAATTTAATGTAATACCACCCACCAATGACATTGCATCGAGCGAGGGACGGTGACTCCCAAGGATTCTTCGATGAATTTGAACCAGTGCAAACTATGCAGTAATACAAATGTTCAACAGTGAGATGACTAGTGTGTGAGTCAAGCTCACGTTGTTCACCGAGTCTTTAAAGGTCCTCAACCCTTACTAGAGGATGTGCGCACAATTATTTAACAATAAAAAAAAATTTGATTCCCAAATTTTGAAGGTGGCAGTGAGATGCGCAACAGTTATAATGATGATAAGATGATGATATCGGTCTCAAGAGAATTTCTGAGAAATTATAATGAACATCACATGCTTTGAAATGAACAGAAGTGTACCTTAAATAAACCAATAACGTCATCAAACACAAGATATTCAAGATTGCTTGAGCGGCTTGAGGACATTCAACGCACAGTCATTCAAATGAGAGTGATTCCACGTATTTTCAGTAATCGAAAGCTTGTAACAGTCCCTTTCTGTCCTGACAAATGCTTAGAGGCGGGAGCGGCTGCGATGGGAGTCTCCGTGACTCTTCATCTTTCTGCCATGGCAGAACAGACTGAGAGAGCTTTTCTAAAGCAACCAAAAGTCTTTCTCAGTTCCAAGACGTCTTGAATTACCAATAGATATAGCGCAGGCAGCCCGAAATTTCTCAACATCTCTGTGCGACAGCATGACAGCGTACCCAAACAACAGGGTCTGAAGGGCGAAGCGATTCCACGATAATTTCAACAAACACACCATTCACAAATAACGGGGCCTGAAGGGCGGAGCAATTCCACGATAATTTCAACGAACACACCATTCACCATCTGAATACCATTCGAACTTGGGAAACACACCATATGAAAATGTTCATAAAATATGACAACGTCAGGCGGTCTGATTTTCTTCAAATCCTCTACACATCTCATGGTTTACACTCCTCTGACAGGCCATGGTCGCAAGCTACCGCATCGAAAGATCACTTGTGAGGCCATACGTGCAATCGAGATGCAGAGATCATTGTGTGATGATTCGTTCAAGATTGTAGTTATACATGGAGAAATGCCTGTTTTGGGAATTAAGGTCTACGAATCATCCCTCCATTGCTGGTCCCAGTTAACATCGCTTCCCTGGAATAGCAGAGAATGCGCAGAATCCTCCTCCTGTTTAAATGTCCATACCAAGGATTCCATGTGTATTTACAGAGCGCTTCCTAGCGAAAAAGACGAATGGACGCAAGGTAGCCCAGAATGAAATATATCACAGCATTTTCTGGAGGGTTTACTATACCAAAAATTGTATCCACAACGACTGTCGAGTTTACTATACCAAAAAACACAGTTGGGAAGAGAGGAAGTAACATTCAAAACATATTTTAACGGACAGCGGAAGTAGGACAGGACAGCGCTCAGGTGAACATTTAGGAATAGGACAGCGTTCAGACTCTGCTAGGACAGTGTTCAGTGAGGGCAGTGCTCAGGTCAGGGCAGGTGTGAATTCATTCAACATCTTCAAGCTTTAAACAACTACCCTCAGCGCATTCTAGGGCATTTACACGCAAACCTCCGAGCACACAGCGCATGGTCTCACATTCATTACAATGCAGCCAACGCTCCCATTTTTGGCAGAGGGACATGGAATAATGAGGACAATGACAGAAAAATTGCGGGAGTTACAGCACAAAAAACTAATTTGGGAACCTGGGACCTGTGGCAGCGTCAACACATAGTAACATGAGCATTGTAATGAGCAGCATCAACGCATACTAATGTAAGACCATGTCAGACCAGTGTACAACACACAGTAAAACTGGCAATTCTGATAAACTCTGATTAGGAGAAAGACAGAACTGACATGTATATAGAGACCACAAAACAAGTGGCTCAAATTGGAGCAGGACCAGCAATCGCCCTCTCTGATACCATGTTAAACACACATGGACAGCAAGAGAGATATGAAAGATAAAACATGCAATACAATTTTTATTGACAAATGATATACATTTATAGTACATTATGTGACCGTTGGGATTCACATCCCAAGGTCTCTTGGACTCCTTTTGTCCATTCGGCTTCCACACTAACCCATTGAGGATTAGGTGTCCAACAATTCTCAACCATTCGGTGTCCTTCCTAATCTTGCCATTATCTTGGAAGGCAAGACAGTGCATGTCAAAGTAGAAATTGTGGATGAAAATCTTAATTATAATATTCTACTCAGACGGAGTTGGACACATGCTATGCATGTTGTGGCCTCTTCTATTTTCCGCGTGCTCTGTTTTCCCCATCAAGGGAAAATTGTCACGGTCGACCAATTATTTTTCTTTGCTTCTTCTTCCTTGGATGGCAATGTCCCTTACGTGAAGCATACTAGTGCTCCTTTTGAGAGTGTGAGGGCTGGACTTTTTAAAGATCCCACTTTGATGGGTATTTTTCCTCTCCTACCTCCACATGTTGCCTCAGTCAACATGATCTCAGTTAATTCTGATCCTTGGGTCATTCCCTCTCCTGATCTTGTTGACACGTGGGGTGATGTCATGTCGTTAAGCCTTACTGAGATCAATTATGTGGATATTGTTTCGGCTTCAACTTTAGTACCTATTGGTCATACTATTTTGAGTATGTTTCTTGATGCATATTCATAATCCCCATGGCTTGGTTCTTCGGATTCTCCCGATCCCTTAACCAAGACTTTTCCTTCTAACAAAAGTATCATGTAAATTATGTCTCTGGAGGAAGCACCATGGAATGATACTCATCATCGTTCCTCATTCTTACCTAGTTTGACGGTCATGTCTACCTGTCTTGAGAAGTTCTCTTCTCATTTCTTGACCCAGCCGCTTCAAATGCCTATTATGACCCATGAAGTTTGGTCAAAAGGAAACATGGGTAATATTACCCAAACGATGCCCATTGACATTTCCGTTAAACCAGGTATCGTTGAAAATGTTCACTTGTTCTCCTGAAGAGATCAAGCTCTGTGCTCGTCTTTTTCATGAGTTTCGAGACATTTTTTCATGGTTGTATGAAGAAATGTTTGGCAATGACCCAAGTATAGTCGTGCATGAGATTCTGACTTATCCTAACGCGAAGCCCATTTGACAATGACTTCGTCCAGTGCACCCTAGAAAAGCGGTTGCCATTAAAGGGGAAGTTGAAAAACCTCTTAAAGCTGGATTTATTTATCCTATCCCACTGATAGATTGGGTGTCAAATATCATGCCGGTAACTAAGAAGCATGGCACCATTCGGGTTTATGTTGATTACCATGACCTTAATCGTGCATGTCCAAAGGATAATTATCCCACTCCTTTTATAGACCAGATCATCGATGAATGTGCTGGGAGTGAGATTTTCTCCTTTATGGATGGTTTTTCTAGTTATAACCAGATAAACATTGCACTGGCCAATCAAGATAAGAATGCCTTTATCTGTTTGTGGGGGACTTTTGCATATAAGAAGCTCCCTTTTGGCCTTAAGAATGTTGGGGCTATGTTTCAAAGAGCGATGTCTTATGCTTTCCATGACATTAGACACATCGTTCAACCTTATTTGGATGATCTACTTGCTCATTCACATAAGCCCCATGACCATCTTGATCATCTTTGACAAATATTTCTTCGTTGTAGACACTATAACATTCGGTTGAATCTGCATAAATGTGTCTTCTGCGTTGAGTCTAGATGACTCCTCAGCTTTATTGTTTCGAAGGATGGAATTCGTCTTGATCCTCTTAAATTCGAGGCTATTGTTAATATACCCCCTCCCTCTTCATTGCATCAATTACAGAGTCTACAAGAGAAAGCGAATTCCCTTCATCGTTTTGTGCCTAACTATGATGAGCTAGATTCAGGGTTCACCCAGTTGCTTAAGCAAGGGACTCCATTCATTTTGGATGAGGCTGCCCAAAAATCTTTCGATGACTTAACAGTTGTCCCCATTAATTTCCCTTTATTGCACCCTCTAAACTATCATCGCGATTATTTCCTCTATCTAGTTGCAACCTCTAACACCATTGCTATGGAGCTGGTACAAGACGATGACAAAGGTCATGAACATGTTATTTACTACCTTAGCCGCAATCTCCTCAATCCTGAGACGCATTATGCTGATGTTGAGAAGTTGGCTTTAGCTGTTGTTCAAGTTGTTCAGTGCTTTCGACATTATATTCTCCTCTACACTACAACCATGATTTCTGAGTGTAACCCCATGACTTACATTCTGACTCGTCAGTTACTTGGGGGAAAGTATTCCAAGTGGATTGTCATCCTCCAGGAATTCAAATTGGTGTTCACTACTGCCAAGAAATCACTTGTATTCGCTGAGTTGATTTGCTCTCTTCCCGCTGGTGTTGATGTGCAGCTCCCCGTTGAGACTCTTTTTCTGATTAGCACACTAGACCCTTGGTATAGTGATATCATCGTGTATCTCCAAACTTCTACCTTCCGGTCTGTGTTGACCAAGGATGATCGTCGATGCATTCAACATCAATCCCAACCTTACCACATCATTGGGGATACTTTATATTGTGTTGGTGTTGATTCAATTTTTCTTCGGTGTTTAACTCTCGATGAGGCTGAAAGAGTCTTGAATGACTGTCATTCTGGCGCATGTGGCAGTCATCTGTCTAGATATGCCACTGCTCAAAAGAACCTCTATGCTGGTTACTTTTGGCTCTCCATATTCAAGGGTTGCATCCTTATTGTTCGCAAATTCCATGAGTGCTAGATTTATTAGCAAAAAATGTGCGCCCCACCCACTCATTCACCCCGTTATTACGGTTGGTCCCTTTGCCAAATGGGGCATTGATTTTATGACCTATAACCCTCGTTCGGTCGGGGGCATGGTTATATTATCATTGTTGTGGATTACTTCACCAAATGGGTTGAAGCAATGTCTACATATTCAGTTGACGGTAAAACAACGGTGCAATTTCTATTCAATCGCGTTATTTCCAGGTTTGGAGTGCCTTAAGACATTTTCACTGACCATGGCTCCCATTTTTGGGATTACATGATGGTCGAGTTGACTTCTACGTTGGGCTTGCATCACGACAGTTCAATATTACCCTTAGGCCAACGGCCAAGTTGAAGTTGTTAACAAAGTGTTATTCACTATGCTTCAGTGCACCATTGGGATGCACAAATTCAATTGGCATCTCATGCTTTTTTCAGCGTTGTGGGCCTACCGAACCTCGACTGAAGACGCAACTGGATTCACACTTTTCCATCTCATCTATGGTCTGGAAGCAACTTTACCGATTGAGTATGGAATCACCTCACTCAAATTGGTTGTCGAACTACTCCTCAAAACCTCACCTCAAGAAGAGCACCTCTTGTATTTAGAACAACTGGATGAAACCCGTCGTCTTTCATTAAGTCCCATTTTGATTAGTCGATTTCTCCTCATGCTTTTTTTGAGGGCAATTTGGTCCTGTTATATGACCAAGCTAATCATAAGCTGGGGGCAGGTAAATTCGAACCCATGTGGCATGGGCCTTATATTATCAAATGCGTGTTAAAAAAATGGGCATATGAGTTGATTGATTATGAGGGAAACCCCTTGGACAAGCCTCACAATGGGTTGTATCTCAAAAATTAGTATGCCCGAGTCATCTTGCATAATTACTTTTGTAGATAAGTGTGTTATTCATTTCTGTGCAAGTTTGGTTTGGTGTGTTTTTCAAGCAGCGTTCCTTCTTATTATGTCTTCACCTGCTTTGCAGATGTCTGTGACTCCTTACGTCGGTTTCGCTGATGGTGCTTGTTGTAGTACACGGAATCTATCTTCCGTAGCATGGGCTATCTACACTCCTAATGGTGAGTTGATTGATCTTCAAGGTATTTGTTTGGGTCAAACAATTAATAACATTGTTGAATATAGCGCAGTTGTTAAACTCTTGTCAGAAGCCATCGCTCTTGACATTTGAGAAATGATTGTTAACCTTGATTCACAACTTGTTGTTCTTCAACTCAATGGGCAATATTCCATCAGAAACCCCCACATATTGAGAATGTATTTGCATATTCGTCTACTGGAAAGAAATTTTGATTATATCACGTATCATCACATTCCTAGACATATGAATACATTAACAAATGCATTAGCTAATTATGTGTTAGACAGACATTTACGCAACATGTGAAAAACAAAACATTGTATCATAGTAAACAGAAAATATAGCGCACACACACACACACACATATATATGTCGATAATGTTTGAGTATCATACATCAAAACCCCAAAAAATAATATATGTGTTCAGTACATCCGTGGCTCAAAGGCCTCAAAACTGTAAATGCTAAAACTATGGACTACTCAGCTTGGTGCTCATGATAGCACGTCATTGCTCATAATACTCGAGTCAGTAATCGACAGATCCGATTTGACACTACCACTGTGTGCCATTGATATTGGCGTCAGATGTCTGCCATTTAGGCATACTTTGGGATGCCTCAAGTTAGGTTATCGATATTCCATGCAATCTCCTCCTCATTATCGACTCCTTCCTGATAAGAAGCGATCTCAAACTATCGAGAAACACATCTAACAATCGGGGACATCTCGGCTGGTCGCTCTGGTCCTACATCTGCAATTACAAAAATGAAGTGTAACGAATGCATATATTTCAAAAACAATAAAAAGTCAATAATCAAAATTGTTTGCTTACCTCCATCATCAAAATCTTCTCCCTCTAGGAGCACATGTCAGTATCGATGCAAAAGTCAGGACCTTTATATGGCCAATCCTCTACCACAATCAGCTGACGCCTCAACCATGCAAAGAAGGCAGGCTTGTATGACATATGCTGGCCCCTGCCAGTTCTAGGCATCAGTTCACTCCATCAGACCATCCGTGGATCTCATGGAAATGGGGGGTTTACTTCTGCTAGCTGATAGTGGAATAGTGGGATCTGTTCCAAAAAGAAGGTCACCAAAATTGAACCATATCTGAACTGACTCAAGTTTACTGCCTTAGCTTTGGATAATTGGTACTTCATGTTCACCTTCATGGCTTCCGCCTAGTTGAAGATAGTGGGCACCATGCAATCTATGACATATTGGAATTTGGACTTGCTGGACCCATGCAATGTTTGAGCCCCAGAAACTTTGTTTATGGTCAAGAGCAGCACTTTCAGTACAAGGTCGTTAACACTCATGATATCGACCTTGCCGCTTTTTGATTTCAGCGCTTCTGAACAATGTTCTACAAGTAACATGTTCACACTTGCCCCAATGGGCTTGACCCCATACAGATTAATTGGTTCCCCTCTTTGGGACAACTCGGTAATGAAGTAGATATTTGAAGTCTCTAGCTCTAGCTCTTGGTCACGGATCACATAGACTTCTCTTTGCATCGGCATGACTGTTTTAAAAATAGTAGCGCTGATGGAACATGTGCATATGCTATTAACCCTCGATCGGTACGATCCCAAGCCTGGATCTCGCACCAACCGAGGGTGAATTTTTTTTGCCAAAATCTTCTCACAAAATCTAGGAGCCCGCAATTCCTCAGAGCATCTAGACAGTTTGGATTTTCCAATGCTTGTGCATCAATTGCCTCGTTCTCATGATCTTTCTAATCAACCATTTTTTCACTGTATTTTTCCTACAAACATCATGCATTCAAGTCAACATCAGCCTTGGATCAATAAATTTCGAATTTGTAGCAAAGAAATTGGGCGAAAATGAAATTTTTTCTTCTCTCTGCATTGGCACGACTGTTTTAAAAACAGTTTCGCCAACTATGTAGGTGCCTGTGCTATTAACCCTTGATTGGTGCGATCCCGAGCCTAGATATTACGTCAACCAAGGGCGATTTGTTTTTTGCCAAAATCTAGGAGCCCGCAGTTCCTCAGAGCATCTAGATAGTTTGGATTTTCCACTGCCTGTGCATCTATTGCCTCGTGCTCACGTTCTTTCCAATCAACCATTTTTTCACTGTATTTTGACTGCAAACATCATGCATTCAAGTCAACATCAGTCTTGGATCAAGAAATTTCAGATTTGCAGCAAAGAAATTGGGCGAAAATGAAATTTTTTCTTCTCTCTACGTCGGTGCGACTGTTTTAAAAACAGTAGCGCTGATGGTGCAAGTTCTTGTGCTATTAACCCTCGATCGGTGCGATCCTGAACCTGGATCTCACACCGACCAAGGGAATTTTTTTGGCCAAAATATCCTCACAAAATCCAAAAAATGGTTAAAAACAGGAAAAACAGGAATGAAAATGAAGTTTAGGTCTCAACGCTTACCTGCAACTGACATTTCATCAATCGGCCTCCTGGATCTGCCACAATCTGCTCCTGAAACTTTAGGGCACAAATGGGTAAAAATTGCTCCAAGCAAGGTAAAAAAGGTAAATGGTAAAAAATGATTTACTTTCCCCTTTTTATTAACTTTTCATGATATTTTAGGGTTTTAAAAGAATTTTTCGCCTATTTTTACCTTAGAAATTGAATAATGTGTTTGCTTCTTGTGCAGTGACATGTGATGGATTGTTGATGATGGTGTTGTAGTCGTGTTTAAGCTCCTTTCTTGACTCGTAAAAACTCAAATGAAAGGATTGCAGCGTATTTTTCCCTTTTTTACTTGTTAAAGAGAAGAAAAATGGGGGGTCTGCTTTCAGCACTTTTCCGACTCTTAAAACATGAAAAGGTTGCTGAGCTCTTGTCATTTTGAACTCGTTAAAGGCTGTGAAATGTTGTTTACCTAGTATACATTTACCCCTTTTTCGAGCTGGGAAAAAGGTACTCCTTGATAACATGGTCAAGCGGTTCTCTCAAGTATTGTTTCTATTTTTTCGGGCTCAAGAGACACAACTCTACGAAAAGGGACATTTTGGAGTTTTCTTTTCCGTGTCTTTTTCAAACTCTATAAATATGAAAAAGATACTGAGTTACACCTTTGTCGGACTCGTTAAAAAATTAAATGACATCGGATTCGTCACCATGACGGACATGAGCTTCTCCTTCCTAGGGCTCATTAATCTTACTAGGTCAGATTCATTCAAAGGATGGACTTACAGTGCAAGCACATGCTATCCCCTTCAAGCTTGTGATCAAAAATAAATGGGGTACTTGCTAGAAATGGTGGGGGAAAATGGAAAATTCTATTAGTTATGTTGGCAAGTCACTCTTGAACATGACACTTTCTGTTTCGTGTTAGGTTGGGATATCCACACTTCATCGTTGACTTTCCTGGGTTGGGCCATTCATTTTTGCCTTTTCCATTTGATCTTTGCTACGTCATCATGACCTCTGATCCTATGGATCCAAAAGCTATTAAAATCCAGAGTCGTGTCACCAATATGTTCAAGAGTTATCCTTTTGCAGTTACACTCATTCATGATTCTCTGTATCATCCATAATCATTGTATCCCTTTGTCTCATGTCGATGATGTGGGATACATCATGGCCCTCCTTCGACAAGGTGACTTCCTTTGAACTTCAGCACATTATCTGGGAAGTCGATCAAGAGACTCCTTTCCAGTACCTTAGAGCTTGCATGCCCTAATGGCAAGTTCTTCGCACTCGATGAAAAGTTCACCTCGTTAGCTTTCAATCGGGTGATTTCACAGTTTTTCGACTTCAGTTCCTTATTCACATTTTGTGGATTGTGTTGTTGGTACCTTGAGAGCCATTGTCATTATTGGTGGTTTCACTCACGCTTGTTAATGGTTCACATCATTAACTAGTAATCAAGTGACTTTCTAGCATGTTCAACTTCGACACATCTATTTACATGTTAGAGTTTATACTTTGATCAGGTCGTGTTGGAGCGCAAGACCCTAGACTCAGATTACTAAAGTCTAGGTTGCAAGGCAATGTGGCATGATCATGTTGATATACATGTCTCTTTCATATGGATGGTTGCGACCATACCATGAGTTGTTATATGTGATCCTTCTCGTTATTGGATGGCTACAACCATACCTTGGGTTTGATATGATCCTCCTTACTGGATGGTTGCACCCATACCTTGGATCCATTTACATGATCTTTCTCTAGATGGTTGCATCCATACCACAATTCATGTGTCATTTATCAGAGTTTTCAGTGATGTATATGTATCTATGCTTTCTTGCAGGTTTTCCGACGACCGTCTCTGATTCCACGCATCTACTTGTAAAGCATTTCACCCCTCACTCTAGTTCGACCTTCAGGCTTTAGGGGGAATCTGTTACACAACATTTTGCCACTGTCCCTCTACTACTTGTTCCTCAATTCTGGAGGATCTCTACAATGAACCCTATATGCTTTCCCATCATGAAGAGCATGCCTTTACATCCCTCTTAATGTGCATAACATTCCCCTCTTGCATCGTTCCCCAAGAATCTTCCTTTAATCCCAGTTTTCAAGACCAGGGCTAGTGCTTAGTTCCTTCCCCACGCCGATTTGCAGTTTGAAACCAAGCCTAATGTCGAATGGCTCAAGTGAGCCCTTCATCACTCACGCCGAACCTCTTTTGGCAAGTTTTTAAAAATGGATTCGAAGCTTCCAGGTCTAGAAGCTTTGTGAATGTTAGTTTGGTAAATGGTTGGGATGGATAGTGCTGAGGGAGTCTATTTGGGTTCCTTTCCCCTATTAAGATGGAAAAAACCAAAGATATCAGCCCTCTCCCATCATAAGAGGAACCATCTCCCCTCCATCAAAGCTATATAAACTCCTCCTTTTCCAAGTTGAACTAGTCTTTTTCGAGCTTGAATAACCAACAAGATATCTATAGCTTTAGCCTTCTAGTTTATGTTTGTGAAGGGAGAACAATGTGTTTGGTTTGGTTTGGAACTAAAGGGAAGAAGCCTTAAACTTCCAATGTTGAGGCTAACCATGAGATGCTAATAGTGATGTTGTATCC
This sequence comes from Pinus taeda, assembly GCA_000404065.3. Lineage (NCBI taxonomy): Eukaryota > Viridiplantae > Streptophyta > Pinopsida > Pinales > Pinaceae > Pinus > Pinus taeda. The sequence continues at coordinate 296,733 of APFE031678731.1, forward strand.
CAGATACGTCGGAGGAGACTTACAACGTCAAGGCTTTGGTTGTATTTCCTTCTGAAGTTTTGTTAATACAACTAATGGTTTATTTCCTACTTTGAGTGCCATGTTACATTTGATGGCTTAATATTCCTTGAATTTTTAAGTAGATTGAATGCGAGTGTATGTTATCACATTTGCTATTGTATCTTGTGTATTTGTTTCAGTTATTTGAACATAAAGAATGAAAGGAAGCTGGAGAAAAGGAGCAAGATCACCATCAAGCAGATTAGCATTCTAAGAGGTAGGCCCTTTTATTCAATTCTAGTCTAAGGAAGTTTATATTAGGTTGTTCTATTTGCGGCTAGACCAACTCTTGGGCTAGAGGGATCACCTATGTCCGTAGAGGAGATTTACTTACACCACACATAGGTCACTCGATCTCACCCCTTTGGCACTGGTCCGATTCCAGGTACACCCATATCCTCTCCTCCCACATCTTGTTATGTATTGAATTCTGAATATGCCAATTTATCAATTGTTGCATCGGGTTTGGGTTTATCTGCATGCAATTTGAGTCCCATCACATGTCCTGTTGCATCCCCCCCCACTATCCTGGCTACCGATCATACCACAGTTAAGGGTATGCACTCATTACATACTGAATGGGATGAATCAGCGGGCAATAGCTCACAACATAGATACAATCTCTGATCCCTTTCCCACCCCAAGCCACATCACACCTTCGGCCTGGGTGACAACCCTCCCCCTAAATCTCATAAAATCCCCAGGGGCAGGAAATCAAATATATCTAAGGCCATCTAGAGGGATGGGATTGAAGTGGTGATTATCATACAAACTTCCATTGACCGGGTTCCTAGAGCACAAGGCAACCACGAATTGGTTACCCCATGAAGTACCTATCTTTCAATTGCAGGGGTTTTGCTAGCCCAGACAAAAAATTGGCACTTAGGAGACTTTTCGGATCTGAGAGGATCAATGTATTATTCCTACAAGATACATTGGGAGAGGGTGTTGCCATCAACACCCTACTGACATCCATTCTTCTTGGCTAGACATTCCATACACTTGATGTGAGAGGTCGATCAGGGGGATGCGCCATAGGTTTCAATAACTAAACAATTAAGATTGAAAACATATGGGGAATTGAAGGTGTATTGGGTGCAGACATCACATATATTGAACTAGAAGCCCCACTCCACTTGATAAATATATATGGACCCTGTGATAATCATGTGGGATTCTCGGATAAACTGATGACTTCACCTTTTATGGATAAGGACAATATTATCATTAGCGGAGATCTAAACTTCTCATTGGGACATGTTGAATCATGGGGCTCTTGAGCACAGACTAATCCCCTGACTGAATACTTTGAGCACCTATTGGATTCTCATAACCTCTTGAATATAGACAGGGCCAAGATCTAGCCTACTTAGTGAAATATGAGAATAGGTGAGGATGCACTGGCGAGAAGATTAGACTGATTTATCATTAAAGCACCACTGGTGGATCGTTTGGATAGAATTAGACAATGGGTGGGAACTGGGGTAATATTTTATCACTTCCCTATTTTTTTTGAAGTAATGAACTCGAATTGTAAGCCAAACTCTCCTTTTAAATTTAACTTGGCTTGGCTTAAGGAAGCAGAACTACATAATATTGTAAAGGAATCTTGGATTCATTGTGGCCAAGATAACAACTCCTCACCGGTCATAGTCATATCTAGTAATTTATCTCGGATCAAGCATAGGACCATATTATGGGCAAAAGGGAAAAAGGTAAGAGATGATGCTACACTACTGAAAATTGAAGCAGAAATTTGTTGAAAATAGCAACAAGAAATGTTGAAAATAGAATCTAGAATATTCCAATTTTAATTTGTCCTTGAATTAAAAATGTGAATTAAATTTGAATTTAGTCTCACCAGCTGCTTGAAAAATAATTAATTGATTCATCTTGAGTTGATTGGTTAGAGAAATTCAAGTTAGAAGTCTTTCTGAAGTCATGCAATAGTTATCCCTTAAATTAAGGAGATTATCCCTTAATTTAGGAGATAAGATTGAGTTGTATTTGAGTTGTAATTAGTTAGCTCAGTTTATTGAGTTAAGTCCAGTTAAATTAGTTCCAAATTGTTTGAGGAACCAATTGTGAGTTCAGTCAATTAATGCATGCATGCATCCAACTAGTGTACTCTAGATAACTAAATATTCTTTCATCAATAACTCATGCATGTCTATTCTGAGAAAGACCTAGTTGAGATTAAAGTCAAGGATAGTGTACTATTAGTTGCATGTTTTCTCCCATAAAGGAAACTCATGCATGCAGTCAAGGTAAGGTTCCTTGAGGATTGCACAGTTTTACAGGGTGTGAGATCAATGTGAGTGATCAGTGTTACACTTGGTAACAGTAGGATCACCCAGGAGAAACAATGCAAGGAAATAGGAGGCTTGGAGGGCAGAGGAGAAGGTTTCTAAGAAGCCTTGTTTGCCTGCAAGCATCCAGGAGGATTGTACTAAGAGATGGCTAGCTGTGAGAGCTAAGGCTTTGTGTAATTCTGATGTATTTTCACCTTCTATGATAATACAGATAGTGGGGTTTTTCGCTGAGGCTTTCCCCAGAGTATTTTCTATGTTTCATGTGTATTGATTCTTCTTCTTATGGTTATATGTGTTCAACTTTGATTCAACTAGATCTTTAAGCTTCCGCAAGTTTGATAGTAGAAGTAGATTATAGTATTTTGCTTTGGTATATTGCATTATCGAGTTAATCTACAATCAGATTTTCTACATAGATCTCAGAGGTATATTTGTAGAGAATTTGCAGGAACTTCTACATGGTATCAGAGCTAAGTTTATCGGAGCTGTGAATAGTATACGGAGAAGAGAATTCGAAGTTTGAAGTTCGGGGTTGCAGGTGCAAATCGAATTCATATCATACTTAAAAAAAATAAAGATGGGTGACAAGTCTAAAGTGAGATTCTTTAATTGTCACGAGATGGGACATATGTGACTAATTTCCCATCGAAGAAGTCCAAGAAGGGATCCTTGGAAGGTGAGGCATTAGCCTCTTAGTTCGAAATGGATTTTACCCTCATCGCATGCATGGTGTCATCGATGATGGGTTGTGTTTGGTATCTTGATGGTGGAGCCTCATTCCACATGATCGATGATAAAAGTTTATTCAGTACCTTAGAGGAGAAAAACCTCAAGATGCGCATAAAGATGGGTGATGATGAAAGGTATAATGTTTCAGGAGTGGGCACGATTGCTTTTCAGAGGGAGCATGGAGCTCCTATCACCTTGACCGATGTGACGTATGTGCCTGGATTGAAGAAGAACTTGGTATCGGTCGTGATGTTGGAGGACAAAGGCTACGATGTTGTCTTCAGTAAGGGAAAGGTTTTCCTTAGACACATCACCACGAGACAGGTGAAACAGATCGGTTCACAAGTCAAGAACCTATATGCTCTTGAGGTTCAAGATGCATGCAAAGCCTTGAAGAGCAAGGCAAATGTTAGAGACTTGGTGGTTGAGAGGGAGAGTAAATTACCTCTCAACATGCAGTCCAAGAAGAAGTCTCAGACAATTGTGGAGGAGCCACAATTAGAGTCAGCAGAGGGATCACATGCAACCATACCTCTAGGTGTGAGATGGGGCGATGTGAAGTGATAGTCCCAAGAAGGCTGAAATTGGGCAGGGTCCATTGAGAGGTTTTATCTCATGGATTGTACCTTGCTATGGGAGCCCAAAGTACAAAGTAGCGAGAGGAATCAGTGGGATTGATGCAGTCAGAGATCAAAGCGACAGAGGCTAGAGCAGTCAGATACTGAAGAGCATAGAGAAGGATTGACAAAAGTGCAGAAAGGTTGAGTCAACAGAAGCGCAAAATCTTCAGTTGACAGAGGCAATAGTAGTCAGAGACTTTGATGACAAAGGCATCATTTTGATTCAGGTTGGATGTTTTTTGTTTCTAAAGTTGATGGAGCAACAACACTATAGAGAAGTGTTGCATGCAGAACATTCCAAAGGTTCAGGATCACGATCGATTTGAATTCCTTTCTTGTTGAGAGGGAGTGTTGAAAATAACAACGAGAAATGTTAAAAATAGAATCCAGAATATTCCAATTTTAGTTTGTCCTTGAATTAAAATTGGGAATTAAATTCGAATTTAATCTCACCAACTGCTTGAAAAATAATTAATTGATTCATCTTGAGTTAATTAGTTGGAGAAATTCAAGTTAGAAGTCTTTTTGAAGTCATGCAATAGTTATCCCTTAAATTAAGGATATTATCCCTTAATTAAGGAGATAAGATTGAGTTATATTTGAGTTGTAATTAGTTAGCTTAGTTTACTGAGTTAAGTCTAGTTCCAAATTGTTTGAGGAACTAATTGTGAGTTCAGTCAGTTAATGCATGCATGCATCCAACTAGTGTACTCCAGATAACTAAAAATTTTCTCATCAATAACTCATGCATGTCTATTCTGAGAAAGACCCAGTTGAGATTAAATTCAAGGACGTGTACTATCAGTTGCATGTTTTCTCCTATAAAGGAAACTCATGCATGCAATCAAGGTAAGGTTCCTTGAGGATTGCGCAGTTTTACAGGGTGTGAGATCAGTGTGAGTGATCAGTGTTACACTTGGTAACAGTAGGATCACCCAGGAGAAACAGCGCAAGGAAATAGGAGGCTTGGAGGGCAGAGGAGAAGGTTTTTGAGAAGCCTTGTTTGCCTGTGAGCATCCAGGAGGATTGTACTGAGAGCTGGCTAGCTGTGAGAGCTAAGGCTTTGTGTAATTCTGATGTATTTCCACCTTGTTTGACAATACAGATAGTGGGGTTTTTAGTTGAGGCTTTCCCCTGAGTATTTTCTGTGTTACATGTGTATTGATTCTTCTTCTTATGGTTATATGTGTTTAGCTCTGATTCTGCTAGATCTTTAAGCTTCCGCAAGTTTGGTAGTAGAAGTGGATTATAGTATTTTGCTTTGGTATATTGCATTATCAAGTTAATGTACAGTCAGATTGTATACATAGATCTCAGAGGTAGATTTGTAGAGAATTTGTAGGAAATTCTACAAAATTAATGAGATGGAGGGCACAAGCAATTCATGTTATATATCCACTGAAAGGAAGGGACAACTTATCAGGTTGGAAACAAAAAAGATTAAACTCTTAAGACAGAAAGAGGAGACTTGGCGATTAAAGAGCAGAGCCATTTGGCTACAGGTCGGGGATGAAAATACTAAATTCTTCCAGCAATGCGCCAGGGGGAGGAAATTAGTCAATATGATATGGAGTTTAAGAGATCAAAATGGCAGGGAGGCCAACACCTCCAATCAGCTTGCGGATATGGGCACTAGGCATTTCTCCCAAATGTTTAAAGCACCACGAGAAGCTACCATTGCAGAAGTACTTTGCATTGCCAAGACAATGCCTCGATTTGTGGATGAGGATGTGGAGAAATTGAACTATCCGGTCACGTTGGGGGAGATTGAAGTTGTTCTGAAGTGGTTCAAAAAAGACAAAATCCCTAGACTAGATGGATGGCTTATTGAATTTTATCTTACCTTTTTTTACCATATTGGATTAGATCTCCTCATGGCTATCAAGGATTGGAGATTGTCTGGGAAGATGCACGAGGGGTTTAATTATACATTTATAGCAATCATCCCCAAAGATTATAAGCCCTGGACTTTTGATGATTATCGACCCATATCCTTATGCAATTGCATATACAAAATCATATCCAAGGTCATTGCTATTTGCATCAAGCCCATCTTAGCCAAGAAAATATCCAAGGAGCAATTTGCATTCCTCAATCATGGACAGATCCATGAAGCCATTGGTACTACACAAGGAGGGATACATGCCATTAAGCTCAAGAACATCAAAAGTATCATTCTCAAGAATTACCTTTCCAAAGCATTTGACAGAGCATGCTGGAAATACCTTCAACTTATACTTACCCACATTGGCCTTCCACATACTTTCATAAAATGGATTATGTGTTGCTTCACATCTGCATCATATAACATATTCATCAATGGACCTGCATCCAATTTTTTCCATGCTGAGTGCGACCTTAGACAAGGGTGTCCAATATCACCCCTCTTATTCCTCCTAATCATGGAATGATTAAGTCGGCTCATATACAATGCCCGAGCATCCGGGTCATTAAGTGGGGTCAAGATGACATATGTATCCTATCTTACACATCTTTTATTTTCGATAATGTACTAATATTCTTAGATGGATCTATTCGGGACACTACTTATTTCAAGCATATTTTGTCCCTATTTTGTAAAGCTACATGAATGAAGCCCAATTACAACAAATCAACCATTATGCTTGTAGGTTGTTTACTAAATGAACAAAGACATGCTCTACAACAATTTCAATTCACACAACTAGACTTGGAGGTCAGCCTCAAGTATCTTGGCTTTCGACTCAAACCAAATGATTACTACATTGCAGATTGTTCTTGGCTCATTACAAAAATTGAAGGGCGCATCAACATCTGGCAACAGAGATGGCTATCTAGAGCAAGCAGATTAGTACTTATTAAATCAATACTAGAGGCAATACCAATATAATGGATGGCTCTGGCCTGGATACCAAAAGGCATCACCAACAGAATACAACAAATATGTCGCAGATTCTTATGGAGAGGGAAGCATGTTGGAAGGACTTTTGCCTGGTTGAAATGGGAAAGAATTGGAAACCCTAAAAAATGGGGAGGCTGGGGCATAAAGGATTTGAATATATTTTCATCAGCTCTAGCAGCAAAAATGGGTTGGCATATAATAACATTAGATTGCTTATGGAAAGAGGTGGTTTATCCCAAATACATATACCCTCTTACAGTTATTGAATGGGTTCGCAAGTCGAACAGGGGTAATACTGGATCTTCCATCATATGGAAAGCTATTACTCATTCCATATCAATCATAAAAAGAGGTCTAGCATGGTGGATTGGATCTGGAAAGCATGTACACCTTGGAATTGATGCATGGTCGGGCAGTGGAAACATGCACATATTACCACTGGCTCTCAGACGGTATCTTGAATTGGTCGGTATCACATAGTTCTCCCAAATTGCAGATGGGAGAAACACCACATGGCTCTCACAGGCTTGGTTATCAACACAAGACCTCATGTTAGCGGAAATTTGGAGAAACGATTGGACCAGGTACATTGGGGCACTTAATGAGTCACTTGTCAGAATAACTAATTGAGAGGATGAAATTATTTGGGCCGCATCCCCTCGCAATCGTTATACCCATAGGGATGGATATACTTCCTTATATCGAAATAGGAACCGGTGGAGGTTGTATGGTGGTGGTGACCCCTCTAGAAGATTAAGGCACCACACAAATCTCAGTTGTTCATGTCGTGCATATTATCAAACAAAGTGCCTACTGATGATAACCTAAATCGTCAGGCTATACATGGACCATCACGATGCTAACTTTGCAAGGAACAAGCTGAAGACATAGACCATCTCTTCCTACATTGCCCAACGACAAAGCAGGTTTGGAATCAAATATATATCTCCCTTGACATCAATATTAGATGGAATGGGCCACGACTCACCATTGCTTGGCATTTATGGTGGACCTCTGCAGCATAAGAAAAAAATCTGAAATCTCCCCCTACTTGTCTGCTGGGGTATATGGATGGCCAGGAATCAGATCGTATTCTAGGAATCCCTCATTCAGTGGACATCTATATGCAATAACATTGAAGCACTATATCATTTAGTACCCGAGGAACAAATATTGAAACTACTTGTACTATTACACCTGAAGTTATTGATAGAACATTCCCATGGGCTTATTTTGATGGATCGGCCCAAGACACTGGTTGTGGGGGAGGAGCAATCCTATTCATATTAGAAAGATAGTTTTACAAGCTCAAAATGGAATTAGGGCAGGGCACAAATAATAATGCAGAACTAAACAGTCTCAGACACCTACTCATTTTTTCACTTGAGAAAAATTGGAACATGATACAGATCTTTGGGGACTCAAATATTGTCATCAATTGGTTGAACTCTGCATCTCATTGTCACGTGCACATACTCAAGGATTATTGGATGAGGTCATTACACTAAAATCACACTTTGATTTTATTGTCTACTCACACATATACAGGGAAAGGAAAAAGATTTTTGACAACCTTTCCAAGGAAGCTGCGCAACAACCCAGGGAGCAGTGGATAATTCAAGAACATTAGGAACATGACATATATCAATTCTTCCACAGGTCATTCATCGAGCACGATGGGGGAGATGTACCAAATGATCTTCCATGATCATTTGATTGGTTAAAGTTTTTGATAAATATTTTTGACTGTTATGATGTTATTATCATGTTTATATTATATGGATTTTATGTAAATATTTATGGTCCTTTTTGAACTATGATGTGACATTGGATTGATGGTTTGATCCATCTCTGATATTAACATAATCTTTATGCAGATGATACAACATGTAATTTTCTTTTTTGATAATGGAAATTACGATATTTTTCTTGGGAAAAAAATGACATATTTCTATGTTAAGTTTTTATTATACATTACTATTTTAAAAAATCAAATTTATATCAATATTAATTAATTAAATAAATAAATATCAAAGTGAGTGAAAGCTCGTTTCCACTAAAGTATCTTCAATGAAGGCATGAGTAAAAGAAAGAAAACGGGGATGGGACAAAACAACAAATGGATGCAAAAATGAAATATTTACCTCAATGCTTGTCCCAAAAATAGTGAGGAGTTAAAGAATTTTGTTATGGAGAAGTTTTGTAAGCGTATGTGGAAAATAGTTGGGTAGAAAGAAGAAGTATTATGTTGAGGAATTCAACCCCACTTGCGATATCCAAAAAAAAGAGTACATTGGAGCTAGCATGCTGTGGAGAGCAAAGATTCTTATTGCTCAGTTAAGAACTAACTTGCATAAACTTTGGTGTGAAATGGGACAGTAGAAAAGACCTAAAGAAGCTTGGGAAGAACAAGTGTGTACTTTTGGCGCTTCTGGGGCAGTGGAATCAGAAAAATATTTCATTTTGGAATGTGATGCTTTCAAAGACATCAGGGAACAATATGGTAGCATTGGTCTCTTGGCATTGTCTTTTCAGTGAGGCGACTATTAGAAAAATAAGTCAACTCATCATCAATTTAAATAAAAAATAATTAAAATGGAAAAATTAAAAAACAAAAAATTATTAACCCCATAAATTATTTTTAGTCTCATAAACATTAAAATATCATTTATTTATTCTTTCCAATCTCCATATCCATTTTTATAGACATATTCAAAATAATATACAGTATGTAATATAAAATTTCACCCTTTGATTAAAAAAAACCAATAACATATTCATTCCTTACCTACATATTCAAAAACATCAATATATTATTACTCCTTTTGCAATATCAAATTATCAAAATTCACCTTTTTCTAATATATATATATAATATATATATATATATAATAATAATATAATTAAAAAAAAAACCAACATAAGCACATTTAAATAACTCCAAATTGCAAAGAATAAAAATGACGCTACAAAAATTGTCCAAGACTTTAAGAGCGAAAACAGTTTTGAGGGTTACATACCTATCCACCAGTTAATGATTTAAGTTTGCCCACTCATAGTCACGCTCGCTGCAGCCTGCACCTCCCAATAAAGGGAAAGTATGTCGCGTACACAAATCCTCCTACGATGGGCCCTCTCTCTCCGACAAAGTGGGAAAACTGCCCACGTGCCGTTGGATGCCCCTCCGAAGATTTCTACATAACACATGGATGGAAGGAGAACCGATCGTTTCTTCCCTCTTTTCATCGTGACCATGGCAATAGCACATGGACAGATGTCATATGCCTTAGGGCATATTCAAAATTTCTGGGCAGTATTAATATTCATTCCTCTATAACGCATTTGCAGAAAAAGTATTTGGATAGTCACTGCCGGTCGATTAGAGGCATGGACACTCTCATTATGTTTGACTTTGATCATACCCTGATCGACTGCAACAGTGATCCATGGGTGGTCAATCAGCTCGGGGCTACCCAATTGATGGATTCTTTAATGAGAGTGCTTCCATGGACTTCTCTAATGGTGAGCTTTCTGCCATAGCCCTTACTTTTATCTTGCATACAAATACACAAAAGAAGACATGCGGTGTTTTGGAAACCAATAAAACATCAAAATAATTCCATGAAGATGTTATCAGAAAAAATACAGTTATTTTTTAGTAAAAAAATTTAATAATGTTTTGACACCCATGTGAATTCCAGGATAGAATGATGTTGGAGCTGCATCAGCAGGGAAAAACTGTGAGTGATATTGAGCAGAGTCTCAAGACCATCCCCGTTTGTCTAGAAATGATCAGAGCAATCAAATCAGCGCATTCCTTAGGGTGAGTTGAATTACATCTTTCATACATGCAATTCCCATTTCAGCTTTACTTTCACGAATTTATGCAATATTGATGCAGGAGCATCCAGTGACTAGGCAACAGCTGGAAGTGTTTTGTTTCCCTGCTGGAAAGGCAAAGGGTAAATTTAATTTCTGTTAATTTTTATTTTAAATGTCAATGGTAGGTAGGGCTGGAATAGCCCAAACAAGTTGTCATTAAGATTAGTTAAATTAATTTAGAAATAGTTAAAGAAATAAAATGAGTTACGGAATCTGGAATACAGATCCAGAAAATACCCATATGTAACTGAAAAGCAAGTTGTCATTAAGATTAGTTAAATTAAGTTAGAAATAGTTAAGGAAATAAAATGAGTTAGGGAACTTGGAATATAGTTCCAGAAAATAACCATATGTAACTGAAACAGAAATGGATTTATTTGTAATCATTTCTATAACAGAGAGGAGAGGGTGAGGAAAGTTAGAGAAGAGGAGAGAAGACAGTAGCCATGTGTGTTGTGTGTAGCAAATACAAACATCTGAATACATTAATAAAACTGAATAATTCATTTATATCTACTGCATTGCTTCTTTTCAAATTTCCAGATTTCTGAGTTCGTTCCAGATAGAGGACAACACACAAAGCAAAAGCATATTGACTGTAATTTCCAACCAAATCAGAAGCGAGCCTTTTCACCATCAAAAGAACAACAGTGACATACACAGTCTAGATACATAAAATAAACAAATTTCATTTCAAAATTTTACAGAACTTTGAATAGTTTTCCAGAGTCATTGTATTCAAACTACCAAGCAGAATAAATTACAACAGAACCCTCTCAGGGTTTGTAAAAAAATTTATACAATTTGACAGAGCCACCGAGGCTTTCCAAATAGCGAACGGAGGACACAACCACAAAATCCATCTCGAGTTAACTATAGTGAGCCGAAAGAGAAATAATAGAACTCAATAAGGGCCAACAACCACAAGTAGAATACATTGGCCAAACTCTACTAGGGGTTTTAAAACTCAAACACTTGATACGAAACTGAACAAGGGTTCCATTCATTTCTCCAGAAAATGGAAAAGGGAAAGACCCTACCCTGTCATAAGAAGCCGAGACTGGGAGACAACTAAGCGAAGCCTCCATTCGTGCCTACCACAAATAGCAATCAAAACAGGATCACTTAAAAGTTGCAGGGAAATACAAAGATACAACACAGCAGAAGGAAAGCAAGTTTGCAAAGAGCAAATACCTAAAGGAGAACTCCGCTAGAGCCACAATGAACCAGAATGAGAAGAACCCATATGCTGACAAGGAGCCAGAGGGTTAGAAAACTCTACAAAGTAAGCGGAAATTGAAATTGAAACAACAAATTACCTTGGAAAAGAACGGGAGCATTCTGGGAGCAGAGCTATATGACCCTGAAGAATTAGTCAAGGCAAACAGTTACTGAATAGTTACCAGAGCACAGAGAAAGGAATATCAACTATAGGCCTACTTAACCAGCAAACAAACCGGAGAATAAACCTCACAGCAAAAACGCCTGAGACCAGAGCAAAGTACCAGTAAAGAGTATATAACAAACAACAAAGCCGAGCGAACAACAAAGATAATAGGCAAGTGAAGCCTCACGCCACAGCACCATAGACGAGCCGAGCATGCTCGACAAAACCATAGCATAGAATACGAACAGGGTAGGTTCCAACAGAACCACGGAACAAGAAATGAGCCACGCATGCAGCCTCTCTCCTCCATCGCGGCCGCATCACAACGAACCACAGTAAAACCCTAAACCCCAATTTCTAGTGGATACAACCTTGAAGCACGTGCCCAAAACCCAGGTTAAATGAGGTTAGGTTAAGTCACGTGTGTCCCCACCAATTTTTGGTATTAGAGCATAGTCCTATTTTCAGTGAAAATGGAGGTAGGAACTAGAGGTCCAGGTAGAAGAAGAGCAACAAATGATGAGCTACGAGAAGAAATTAGAACCTTGTCAGCACGATTAGCAGCAGTAGAAGCAGGAAGACGAAGAGATCCTGAGGGTAGTGACGACACTGAAGAAGAGAATGTGACTACGACATATGAATCAGATGAATATGGATGGACCAGAACTCAAAGTGTTAAAATCAGTCATGATGGCTAGCAGCAAGCCTAAGCCCGAACTTCCTAATTACGATGGGAATCTGTTTGCTGAAGCATTATTAGATTGGATAAGTGCGATAGACAAATATTTTGAATATGAGGAGATTAGTAAGGATAAAAGGATCAGGTTTGTTGTTACTAGATTGAAAAGACATGCAGCACGGTGGTGGGACAGTGTGCAAATAGAGAGGAGAAGATTGAACAAGCCTTTGATTAAGAAATGGGACAAAATGATCGTGAAAATGAAGAATAAGTTTTTACCTAAAGATTATCAAATTACTCTTTATAGACAGGTCTAGAATCTAAGGCAAAGAACAATGATTGTGAGGGAGTATATAGAGGAATTTTACAAAGTAAATCTGAGAGCTGGATACATGGAAGATACTCCTGAGAAAACAACAAGATTCGTGAATGGTTTGAGGATGGAAATTTTAGATGAGATTGGTATTCTATCTCCTACAACTGTGGAGGAAGCATATTAGAATGCTTTGAAAGCAAAAGAGAAAATTACCAGAAAACAAAATGCAAGAAGGGGACGTGGTTCCAATAGAGGAAGAGGATAGTCTTTAGGTAGAGGAAGAACTACCAGTAGTCATGAAGAGGGCAGTAGCTCGAAGACCTCAGGACAATCGGAAAGAGAAGGTAACACGAGCGGGGGAAGGCCATACCAGCGTGGTAGAGGTAATGGCAGAGGCAGAGGTAATGCCTACCAGTGTTACATGTGTCACAGATGGGGGCATAGATCCTTTGAATGTCCTGAAGGTGAACAGACTGAACAATGGGGAACATATGTTGCTCAACTAGAAGAAGGAGAAGCATCGCCACAAGAGGTGGAAAATGTGGCCGAGACAGGTGAAGCCTTGGTACTAAACAAGGTCTTGTTGAAACTAGCTAAGGAGGAAGCTGATTCAACACAGAGGAAAGCATTATTCCGGACTGTGTGCAAGTTCCATGGAAAAAGTTGTACGCTGATTATAGATAGCGGAAGCACTGATAACTTAGTAGCTACAAGAATGCTGGAGAAATTGGGGTTAAAAAGGTTGAAGCACCCAACACCATATAAAGTGTCCTGGTTGTAGAAAGGACACCAACTGTTGGTTGAAGAGCAGTGTGAAGTGGAATTTCATATTGGTAGGTACAAAGACAAAGTAATTTGCGATATCATGCTTATGGATGTGTGCTATATCCTATTGGGTAGGCCCTAGCAATATGATCGAAAAGTTGTTCATGACGGAGAAAAGAATTGTTATAAATTTGTGAAAGATGAAGTAAAACATACATTAGTTCCTATGAAGGAAGAAAATGCAGCAGAGACTAGTGGAGTGAAGGCACTACTGATAGGAGGAAAAGAGTTCCTACAGCAGATTGAAGACAATGATATAGGCTATGCAGTGGTGCGAAGGGCGAAGACAGTGGTATTACATACGGAGATTGCTAATTTACCTGTAGAGATACAAGACATGTTGCAAGAATTTAATGACATTGTGGTAGATGATCTACCAGACAAATTGCCACCAAAACGGAGCATCAGTCACCATATCGATTTTATTCCAGGGGCTAGTTTGCCGAATAAAGTTGCTTATAGAATGAGTCCTAAGGACAATGAAGAAATTAGAAAGCAAGTACAGTGACTGTTGGATAAGGGATTAATTCGGGAAAGTCTAAGCCCATGTGTTGTTCCAACTGTTCTGGTTCCTAAGAAAGGAGGAGAATGGCAAATGTGTACAGATTCTCGGGCTCTAAATAAAATCACTATCCGGTACAAGTTTCCTTTACCTAGGATGGACGATATGATGGATTGCCTGAGTGGGGCAGCATACTTCTCAAAAATAGATTTAAAAAGTGGCTACCATCAAATCAGAATACGAGAAGGCGATGAATGGAAAACAACTTTCAAAACTAACGAAGGCCTATATGAATGGCTAGTTATGCCATTTGGTTTAAGCAATGCTCCTAGTAGGTTCATGCCTCTGATGAATGAGGTGTTGAAGGAATTTATTGGCAAGTTCGTGATTGTGTATCTAGATGATATACTAATTTTCAGCAAGACTAAGGAGGAACATCTGCGACATGTCAAGTATGTGATGGAAAGATTACAACAAAACAAGTTGCTGATAAATCTTAAGAAATGTACTTTTTTCAAAAGAGAGTTGGTATACTTAGGATTTGTAATTTCTGAAAATGAATTGAAAATGGATCCGGAGAAGGTTGTAGCCATAGTTAGCTGGCCATCTACTAAAAATTTGTTTAAAGTCAGGGGTTTTCATGGATTAGCAAGTTTTTATAGGAAATTTATTAAAAACTTTAGTGGAATTTGCTCACCTATGGTGGAAACTTTGAAGAAGGCCAATCAGCCTTTCTGTTGGACAGAAGCGGCAGAGAATAGTTTTCAATTGTTGAAAAGAAAGATTATAGAAAAACCAGTCTTAAGGCTACCAGATTTCTAAAAACTTTTTCAAGTTTGATGTGATGCTAGTGGAGTAGCCATCAGAGCAGTACTCAACCAGGAGGATAAACCGGTAGCTTATTTCAGTGAGAAATTGAATGAAAGAAAACAGAAATATACATCTTATGATAAGGAATTTTATGCAGTCATACAAGCTTTAAAGCATTGGAGACATTATTTGTTGGCCAAGGAGTTTGTTTTGTTTTCAGACAATTTAGCATTGCAGTATATTATGCAACAACACAAATTGAATTATAAGCATGCAAAATGGGTGGAGTACTTGTAAAGTTTTACATTTGTTTTAAAACAAGTTAAATGACGAGCCAACAAAGTGGCAGATGCGTTGAGCAGAAGGAGTTTAATAATGCAAGAAAGCACAGTACAAGTACTTGGGTTTGAGCATCTGAAAGACTTGTACGAGACAGATACAGATTTCAAGGAAGCTTTTGTAGCTTGCCAGAATCCACTGTTGAGAGATATCAATCCTTGGCTGGACTATAATATATAGGAGGGGTCACTGTTCAAGGGAGGACAGTTGTGTGTTCCGGAAAGTTCAATGAAGGAGAACTTAATCCAACAAAAACACAGTGGATGCATGGTTGGACACTTTGGCATAAATAAGACTCTAGATCAATTGAGTCACTTTTATTATTGGCCAAAAATGAAAAGGGATGTATAGAGGTTTGTAAGCAGGTGTAAATTGTGTCAACATGCTCAAGGAAGTAGTCAAAACACAAGGTTGTATACACCCTTGCCCATTCCTAGCAGACCGTGGGACTCTGTCAGCTTGGACTTTGTCTTAGGTTTGCCAAGAACTCATAAAGGATTCGATTCCATCATGGTGGTGGTGGATCGTTTCATGAAAATGGCACATTTAATTCCATGCAGGAAAACAAGTGATGCCACTCACGTAGCACACTTCTTCTTCTCTGAAATAGTTTGATTACGTGGTTTGCTAAGATCGATTATCTCAGACAGAGAGGTGAAGTTTACAGGACATTTTTGGCAAACCTTGTGGAAAAAGTTGGATACCAAATTAAACTTCAGTTCAGCTTATCACCTGCAGACGGATGGACAAACAGAAGTTGTGAATAGAAGTCTGGGAAATTTACTAAGAAGTTTAGTTGGTGAAAATTCTCGACAATGGGATCGTGTGCTTGCTCAAGCGGAATTTGCTTACAATGTTTCACCCAACAAAAGCACGGGCAAAAGCCCTTACCAAATCTTATATGGAATGCATCCAAGGGGCATCCATGAGCTACGAGACTTGGGACAATTGGAACGCAGGAGTGCTAATGGTGAAGATTTCGCAACAACAATCAACGATCTGCATGAACAGATCAAACTGAAATTATAGGACAACAACCAAAGGTATAAACAAAAAGCGGATTTAAAGTGACAGGAAGTACAATATGAAGTAGGAGATCTAGTTTTGGCACATTTACGCAAAGAAAGATTTCCTAGGGGCACCTATAATAAATTGAAAATGAGGAAAATTGGCCCTTGCAGAATCCTTCGGAAGTTTTCTGCAAATTCTTACAAATTGCAGTTACCTCCAGATATAGGAATCTCACCTATATTTAATGTCACCAATTTATATCCTTATGTTGCTTTGAATGACAGTGACAGTTCGGAGAGATGAACATGGACTACCCAGGAAGAGGAGGAAAAATGGATTCGACAGATGCCCCCAGCAAAGCCTTTAGAGATGGAAATGATATTGCATACACAGGGGACTAGGAAGACGCAAAAGAAAGAATATTTGCAGTATCTGGTCAAATGGAAGGACAATCCTATTGAGGACAGTTCCTGGTTGGATGCTACTCAGATCCATCAAGCCGGGTACTCTATTGAGGAACTCATGGACAGGAGCCATGAAACAAAATTTCCCCGGGAGCCTGATGCAGGAGCATCCAATGACTAGGCAACAACTGGAAGTGTTTTGTTTCCCTACTGGACAGGGAAAGGGTAAATTTAATATCTGTTAATTTTTATTTTAAATTTCAATGGTAGGTAGAGCTGGAACAACCAAAGCAAGTTGTCATTAAGATTAGTTAAATTAAGTTAGAAATAGTTAAGGAAATAAAATGAGTTAGGGAACCTAGAATACAGTTCCAGAAAATAACCATATGTAATTGAAAAGCAAATTGTCATTAAGATTAGTTAAATTAAGTTAGAAATAGTTAAGGAAGTAAAATGAGTTAGGGAACCTGGAATATAGTTCCAAAAAATAACCATATGTAATTGAAACAGAAATGGATTTATTCGTAATCATTTCTAGAATAGAGAGGAGAGGGTGAGGAAAGTGAGAGAAGAGGAGAAAAGACAATAGGCGTGTGTGCTGTGTGAAGCAAATACAAACCTCTGAATACATTAATAAAACTGAGTAATTCACATATATCTACTGCAGTGCTTCTTTTCAAATTTCCAGATTTCTGAGTTCGTTCCAGACAAAGGACAACACACAAAGCAGAAGCATATTGACTGTAATTTCCAACCAAATCAGAAGCGAGCCTTTTTGCCATCAAAAGAACAACATTCCAGTGACATACACAATCCAGGTACATAAAAAAAACAAATTTCATTTCAAAATTTTATAGAACTTCGAATTGTTTTCCAGAGTCATTATATTCAAACTACAAGCAAAATAAATTACAACAGAACCCTCTTAGGGTTTGTAAAAATATTTATACAATTCGACAGAGCCACCAAGGCTTTGCAAACAGCGAACGGAGGACACAACCACAAAACCCATCTCGGGTTAACTACAGTGAGCCAAAAGAGAAATAACAGAACTCGATAAGGGCCAACAACCACAAGTAGAATACATTGGCCAAACCCTACTAGGGGTTTTAAAACTCAAACACTTAATACGAAACTGAACAAGGGTTCCATTAATTTCTCCAGAAAACGGAAAAGGGAAAGACCCTACCCTGTCATAAGAAGCCGAGACTGGGAGACAACTGAGTGAAGCCTCCATTCATGCCTGCCACAAATAGCAATCAGAACAGGATCACTTAAAAGTTGCAGAGAAATACAAAGATACAACACAACAAAAGGAAAACAAGTTTGCAAGGAGAAAATACCTGAAGGAGAACTCCGCCAAAGCCACAACGAACCAGAATGAGAAGAACCCATCTGCTCACAAGGAGCTAGAGGGTTAGAAAAATCTACAAAGTAAGCGGAAATTGAAATTGAAACAACAAATTACCTTGGAAAAGAACAGGAGCATTCCTGGAGCAGAGCTATAAGACCCTGAAGAATTAGTCAAGGCAAACAGTTATAAATAGTTACCAGAGCACAGAGAAAGGAAAATCAACTATAGGCCTACTTAATCGACAAATGAACCAGAGAAGAAACCTCACAACAAGAACGCCTGAGAACAGAGCAAAGTACCAGTAAAGAGTATATAATAGACAACAAAGCCGAGCGAACAGGAAAGATAATAGGCAAGTGAAGCCTCACACCACAACACCACAGACGAGCTGAGCATGCTTGACAGAACCATAGCATAGAATACGAACAGGCAGGTTCCAACAAAACCACGAAGCAGCAAATGAGCCACACATGCAACCTCTCTCCTCCATCATGGCCGCATCACAACGAACCATAGTAAAACCCTAAACCCCAATTTCCAGTGGATACAACCTTGAAGCGCGCACCCATAACCCAGGTTAAACGGGGTTAGGTTAAGTTAGAACCCACACTGGGTTAAGTCACGTGAAGTCATGTGTGTCCCCACCAAATATGAAGGAAATATTGATCCAAAGCATTGTCTCTTTCGGGTCTAATTTGCAGCTTACTATAGTCACACATAGTCCACATGTTGGAAATGGTAATATGCACCTTGCTATCAAATCAGTGGAAATAACCTTTCAAGCAGGGGCAAGTCCTGGGTTTGATTCCTGGCATGCCCAATTTTCGGCAGGTAATGCCAATGAAGTGTTTAACTTTATTGATGGTGTGTATATGATTAGGGTCTCCCTTCTCTTCAGGGCACATAGAGGTGAACCAGTGAGTTTTCACTGCACACCCCATACTCTTCACCCCACACACATTTTTGTGAGTGGTGATTTGAATAGTTCATTAAGCTATTATGACCTTTACAAGCAAACTCGTGAATGGTGAATTATGAGCAGGTGAGTTGCGGTGAATAAAGTGACATCACAAGTCTCTTAAACCATGGTGTGAATGTGTGTGCCTAACAAGCATGAAGTTACATTGAAGGCTGAGCTTCACCAGCTCAAAATCAAAGCCAAAATCAATCCAATTCTCTAACACCGCATTGGGTTTTGCTGTTTTTATTGTGTTTAGAAGTACCTAATCTTAAATTTGTCTAGTTTGACTGATTGTCATGAATAGAGTTTATTATTGTGTATAAGACTTTTAGCTTATGCATTTTGAGTGAACATTTCACTCAAAACAAAAGTAGTTTGTCCTAGCTACTAGCTAGCAAATGCCACCACAACTGGAAAAAAACTAACTACTGGAAATAACCAACTATTCATTAACGTGAGGAAATATTTTGTGTCATGTACTTTATAATGCTGGTAGAAATGAATAATAACATAAAACTAAGCAGCTTTATCTCAAATATCCCTGGTTGTCTGTCTGAAGACATATAATTCATATCCTTCAATATATATCTCTACTGTGTTTTTATGTCCGATCCTTTGAAATAGCTCACCTTGAAAAGAACATCTTTCTAAACATAATTGTTATTGTTATCTGCTGGTCTAAAACATATCTACGATAATAGCTTTTCAAAACCATACCCATTTTTTATGCTCCCACAAAGAATGAAGGCTATGCTCGTGTCAAACCTTCTTGCAAAAGATTTCAACCTTATGGTTAAAAGACAAATACTTGAACCTCTATGTGAAAGGATTGAACTCTCGATTTTTTCCTCTGGATACAAAGCTTTTGTTCTCAGTTGATTTCACAGATCCTCTTTAAAGAATTTCTCAAAAAGACATGACATAAGTCTCTAAGACATTGATCCCTCTTGGTATTTTGTCCTTGTAATGTGCCTTGTAATAAATTTGGCATACATGCCTTTTGGGAAATTGAATCTCATTTCTTGCAACCAACATGCAGCAGGAGCATCCACTGCAGCTTGAAAACAACACCAGCAGAGGGAGAAGGGATGAAATAGAGATGATTCGTATTGGAAAATTAAGAAGTATCAGAAGCCATGAAAGTGTGGTGAGTGCCCAGGTATGCCCCAATGAATGAAGTTATAGACTCTGTCAACCCCACGAATCAACACCAAAGTGTACTGAGTGGACAGCTTGAAGGCATGCCAAGAAGACAGACAATTTAAGTGGTTATTTAAATAAAGCATTGGACATGTGCATGAAGGTGCAGTTGTAGCAGAACAAGGCTGAGTGGATTGTTGCAGCTGTTATGCTGGAAGACGAATAGATATGAGGTGCAGATAAATTAGAACAGGGAGCTTAGGGCTAGCTGTAGGTTGTTGAAAGGTTTCAGAGTCATTGTGTGACTGCCATAGTCTCATACAGTATAGAGTTTATGGTGGTGATAGGGAGGATCTACAGGTAGCTAAGTTGCACTTAAATGGATACCAGAACCGAAACAGACACAGGCGGGAACATATATGACAAATTTCCAAAAAAGTTGGATTTGATATGTCAGGGAAACATTTAACATACATTAATTGATAATAAGTGTGTGATCATGGTGGTTATAGGTGCACTGAATATAATAGTTTTAGTCCTTGAGTAGGCTTACAATCATTCTATTCGTATAATAGTTTTGCTTTGTCATCTGCTACAAGTGTGAAAAATCAATATTTGACACTTCTTTTTTTCTTGGCTTGATTTTCCAAAAATAATAGGTTTGTATGGGCTTTTTTGAACTACCAAAACTCAATTGCAGCAGGCTGAATGTTTCAGGCTTTCGGCCCTATTACAGCAGTAATGTATAACACCGTCAAACATTCAAATGGGATTCTTTCATTAAAACAATTTATTAAAGCCTAGCCAGCACATTTGTTTGAATAAGTATTACAAGAAACTGGATTCCAAAGATGGAATGAATCGAATTTTCAAAGCCAAGAAGCACATACATCTAAGACCAAGGAGTGAATAACAGCTCTGTTGATGTGATATTAGTATATTACCTGTCTGAAATATGCAACTTCTTCTCCAGTTTAAACTTCAATATTGTTTTCTTAGTCCTAAGACTGGGCTCTCTCCCCTGCTCTGTGAGATCTCCCTTGGGTCAAGGCCTAGGCATTGTTTAAGCCGAGGTTTCTTCGCTTCCAGCTTTCTTACGGTATCTGAAAACTAGTTTGATAAAGAAACTACCTCATCTTTTGTTTGAGGGTTTCTGGCCATCTCTACCCAAAAATTGCAACCTTGTACCCCTACCCATTAAATGGCAACCCACGTTAGGATGGTGTAGTCTAACGAACAGCTTTTTGGTCCTTTTCCAGGGAGCTTTTCTGGTTGATTCTTCCCAAAATCCAGTCAAATTGGGAAAAGTCGTAGTTTTAAGTAGTCAAGTCTTCACAATCAGAATACCCTAGGGGTTTTCTGGGGCGCTGAATCCATTTCTACATTCAAAATGCAATTTAAACAACAAAACATTATGATCTCACCAAGAATCGTGTCGCCAGATTCCGGTGAAGAAAAGGCCAAAAAGTCACCTCATTAAACTATGCCCTTTAAGACCACATAATGCAAGGAAAACAATAAAAAACAGCAGAATACCACTCACTTCAATCTCAAATACAACATCGAGAATCATAGAGATCATTAATCCTTTCTTGAGTAAGTGCATCCACTTACAATTTCACTGGATGTGTGAAAGAGTACATTTCAGCTTCTGTAGAAAGGGATCTTTGCGTTCCTCCTAAAATTAGCTCACCTTAAAACACAAGTTTCTGAACATGATTTTCTATTAGTTTTCACTCGACTAAAACATGTCTGCTGTAATAACTTTGAAGAGCACACCTATTTGTTATGCTACCACTGAGTACAAAGAATATGCTCTGACATTGCTTACACAGTCTAGAGGAATTACTGAGGGCCATGTGGAAGACAAGCTAGCATCTTAGCAGAAAAATAGATTTAGTTTTTGGAGAAATACCTTGCGGAGTTGTACACAATTTGTTTCAAAGGTGTACATAACCTAATTGGAAATCAATTTAGCATGCAAAAAGTGTATCAGGTAATTAGATCCATAATAGTTAAGAATTTGAAAGATCTACAAATTGCAATTGTGCTTCCGGCATGTAAAGTTTTCTTGTTGGGATAGGAAACATTATGTGCCATAGAAGTCCCATTATAATTTATGACCAAAACTAGAATAGTTTTATCTGAAAACTGGAAATTAAACTTATAGATAGTCTTAAGAAACAAGTTACAACAGTGCAAACCATGCATGCTTTCTGGCATTATTAAGGTTAATTTTTGGTGAGGGCTGTCAAAATTTTTACAGTCTAAAGACACTAAACATTGTTCCCATCTATTAGTCTCTGTCTATTTGAAGTATTCAATACAATGTATTGAGCTGCAAGGCGTTGAAATTTTGAGAATCCGACTTTTATTGCAAATTCAGAAATTTCATCCCAGCCTTGATGTTTCCTTTATCTGTTTTCAGTGAACTTACAGCCTTAGGGCTGATGCTGAAATATTAATTTACAACAGGCAGTTCAAGGAAATAAAATATCAGTCAAGTGTATATCAATACTACAAAGTTTCAGCCCTTAGGGAACACTTCCCAAGCATATAAGAGATACGAAAATGACATCTTATAGTAGACTATTGCAGCAGAAAATCTGGTCCTTTATCTTCTAAATGTGTGTTAAATCACTTAACAAATTCTCTTCAATGTTATGTCAAATCAACATTCGTAACAAATATTAGTATCTACTTAATCATGAAGATAACATAAGCTGAATATAAATGAAGAAGAGTACAAAGAGACTAGTTCACTCTAGCTCTCACATCTAACGCATGTGATTACAAGAGTGGAGAATAATGATTTGGTGAAAGACTCTCTCCTTCCTTTACTTATATGAAAGATGAGGGAGGCCAACAATAACAAGTGGACCCTGTCTACTACAAGCAACATTACTAAACAATAGATTGGCCCGCATGTGAAATGCTCCAACTCTTACATATGTCAAGCTCTAAGCTATGCACATCTAATAAGCAAGGGTCCAAGCCTGAATGCTCCTCAATAAGGTCCAACACTCCTCCAAATGCCTCCAATGCTCAATGCTCCCTTCTAAGCCATATGTACCTCTGGGTCCACCCTACCAACAAGATCACTCCTCAACCCATGGATGCTCAAGTCAATACAAGCTTCTGTGCAAGGAATCAAGTGTGCCCATGCCATATAGGGTTCAACACTCTCTTCCAAGATGGCCTGTTGAAAATAGTAGCGAGAAAGGTCCTTCTTTGACATATGCCGTACTCAAAGTGACCAAAAGCAAATTTTCCTTAGCACGCACAAGTTCCTATAAGTTAGGAACCAATTCCTATAAGTTAAGATCTAATTCCTAAAAAATAGAATGAGTTCCTAAAATTTAGGACGAATCCCTATAAGTTAGGATAGTTCATGAAGTGGTTCAACTGATGCACTTGAGTGGGAGGCTTAGTTGCTGTCTCCTAGTGCGAGTAATCTTTGGGAAAAGACAAGCGAGTGAGTCTCAAGTTCTAAATTTGGGCATGATGAGTTACATGAGTCAGTTAGATTCAGTTTATTCAATCAATCACCAATTTGATTTCTAGAAATGATAACTTACCAGATTTAGCCTATTCAAAAAGCTTTTAAGGAGGACCAAGTCACAAAATTATTTAGTTTTTTGTGAGCACGTGTTTGTGCAGCAATTTGTGGTGGGAAGGGCAGACTGATAGAGGAGAATTCCTTAAGGAATGTGCTAGAATTTAGGAGTAATTCCTAAATAATAGGAGCCTCTATTGTGCTAGGATTTAGGAGAAATCAACGTAAGGAAATAGGATCTCAGCCAGGCAAAGAAAGGAAGAAGTAGGATCAGCATTCTTGCAAGGTGTTTCAAGCAAAGGACTAGCAGGGAGAATAAGTTGTTTTCTCTATTGAAACAAGAGTGTGTTGTAAGAGATCCATTGCTCTAAACTTCTAAACTTCTATCTATAAGAGAAATCTTTTATGTTTTTTGGCTATCATGTGAGTGTGTTTAATTTTGTTCTATTCCGTTGCAAACAAGTAGAGAAAATTATGTGTCTTGGGTTACAAGTTAGTTTCAGATTTTTTTCATTCAAGTGGTAGCATAATTTTTGTGAACTTTCTACATGGTATCAGAGCAGGGAATAGAATAAAGACTAGCACAAGTTGAGTGCAAGCATCTAAGGAGAAGACCTCTGTGTTTGAGTTGTAGCTTCTAGGAGTCTAGCCGAAGTGGAAAAGAAGATTATGTTGTGTCTCTTCTTATGACATGTACAGGTTGAGTTGAGGAGAAAGCTAGCCGAGTGGTTGAGGACGAATTTTGGGTCGTTCTACGCAATTTTTTTGTGGTATGTTTCTGTGCTAACCAGGCCACAATGATTGTCTTTTGGGAAGGGGGCCAAACTCCTGTAGCTCTAGTTTGGGAGGGCCATAAGGCCTAAGAGGGAGTTAAGATAAGGGCTGAGTAATCTCATAAGGCTGCACAGCAGTTGGGCTAGTTAGAAGAGGGGACATTGCAAATTTGAGAGAGGTTTAGAGACCGAGTTGGAGGAATGGTGCACAGTGGAAAAGTGTCCTTACTAGGGTCAGAAGATTTTAGAGATCAACCACAGAACACAACTTAAGAAGGGCAGAAAGAAGTCATCTTTCTGAGGTATTTTTGTTGTTCTTCCATGTTGATGCATTGCTAAGTGGTGAAGTCTTTTGGACAGGATGGTGGGTAACTTAAGTACAGGTTAGAGTGCTATTAGAAGTTGCCTTATTGTGCCCTAAAGTACAACCTCTTGTGAAGGATTACAAGATTGTTAGTGGGTAGGTGTTGGAGAGCTTTCTAAGTAGGCAGAATGGCATTCCAAGGGTTGAGAATAGACCACTGTTTAGAGGGAGCCTCTAACTTCGTTCTATGGAAAGCAAGGATCATGATTGTTTTGGAGGATAATGGGGTGGGATAATTTGTGAGGCAGGCCATACCACGACCACAAGATCCCGAACAATTGACCTATCATACTAGGAATGATATCAAGGCAAGGAGGATTATTCTAGAAGGGGTCAGAGATCATACAATTCCTCATATCCATGAGAAGAAGACAACTTATGAGAGTTCAAAACTACTTTAGAACTATATCAAAGTACCAGCGATACCAGGAAGCTTGCTCTTAAGGAGAAGTTGAGGAGTATCTAGATGAGCAGGGATGAGCCCATCGTCACATATTTGTCAAGGTTCACTCAGGTACGAGATGAGCTAGGTGGTGTGCCCGTAGTTGTATTTGATCATGACCTTGTGAGTTTGGCCTTACTGGGACTTCACAAGTCTTGGTATGGTTTCCAAGATGCTATCAGTGGTAGAGAGAATTTTCCCAATGGGGAAAGGTTTTGGACTGACTGCGTTTAGGAAGAGATCCGGAGAGGGACTATATATGGTAGATCAGTTAGGACAATGGATGAGAAGAACCTTGCCTTGGAAGGCAAGACCAAGGAGAGGCCAAGTCCAATCAGGAGGGCAAGAAGAAGGATCTAAGCAAGATCAAGTGCTTCCATTGCCATGAGTTTGGGTACTATGCTACTAAGTGTCCAAATCGGAAGAAGAAGGGGTCGAATAAGCATGTGGCTGCATCAACTGAGGTAGATGGATTTGCTTCTCATTTTGAGAAAGATTTCTCATTGATAGCTTGCATGGCAAGCTCAATGAGCAACAACATGTGGTATATTGATTCAGGAGCATCCTTCCACATGAACGACAACAAGAAGAGTTTTAGCCACCTGAAGGAGCAGGACATGTAGGTTCAGATTGAGCTAGGAGATGATGGTCGATATGTAGCTAGAGGAGTTAGTACTGTCAGTTTTCAAAGGGAGTCAGATAATCTTCTTCATCTCGGAGATGTTCTCGATATTCCAGTATTGAGGTAGAATCTTGTTTCGATAGCTACCCTTGAGGACAAGGGATATGATATCATCTTCAGCGGAGATAAGGTGTACCTCTAGCGCTTAGCTTCTAGATGTAAGAAGCAGATAGGTGTGAAGGTGAAGAATCTCTACAAGTTACAAGTAGAGACAGATGCAACCTTGAGCAATAAGGCAAGGAGAGCTTAGAGTAGAGAAGTGGTGGTTGAGCGAGAGTAGGATAGAGCTCTCAAGATGGAGCCTCAGCCAATATCTCCGTTTTAGTCTAAGCTAGTGCTAGTTGGGTTAACCAACAGGATGATGAGGAGTATAGCCCAGGGTGAGTGGAGGCAACCACTCAGTTAGAGACTCCTTGCATAGGGAGAGTTCGAGCCAAGTGGGCAGAGGTCTTGGTTAAGGGAGATCAGAAGAGAGTTGAATCTTCCAGTATCACTTCCAGCCAAAGGAAGCAGCCTCAGATGTACACAGGGTACATGGCACTTATGACTGAAGTGATAGACTCGCAGAGCATGGTGGGAAAGAACAAGTCTTCAAATCAGGTTCTGCAAAAGAAAGAAGGGAAGTCTTCTAGTTCAAAAGGAGTAGTTGCAGCAGTGGAGAACGTGGTAGTGTCAAAGACATATTCAGGTGGACGAGGTTCTCCTAGAAGCACCTTCCTCGCTAAGAGGGAGTGTGAAAATAGTAGCGAGAAAGGTCTTTATTTGACTTGTGCCTTAGTCAAAGAGACCAGATGCAGTTTTTCCTTAGCATGCACAAGTTCCTATAAGTTAGGAACCAATTCCTATAAATTCAAAGCTAATTCCTAAAAATTAGGACGAGTTCCTAAAATTTAGGACAAATCCCTATAAGTTAGGATAGTTCATGAAGCGGTTCAATTGATGCGCTGGAGTGGGAGGCTCAATTGTTGTCTCCTAGTGCGAGTTATCTTTGGAAAAAGACAAGCGAGTCTCAAGTTCTAGACGAGTTACATGAGTCGGTTAGGCTCAGTTAACTCAATCAATCACCAGTTCAATTTCCAGAAATAATAACTTGCCAGATTTAGCCTATTCAAAAAGCTTATAAGGAGGACCAAGGCACAAAATTATTCAGTTGTTTTGTGAGCATGGATTGGTGAGACAAGCCAATAGAGAGCACAAATTTGTGCAGGAACTTGTGGTGGGAAAGGCAGACTAATAGAGGAGAATTCCTTGAGGGATGCACTAGAATTTAGAAGTAATTTCTAAATAATAGGAGCCTGTATTGCGCTAGGATTTAGGAGATATCAACGCAAGGAATTAGGAGCTAAGCCAGTCAAGGAAAGGAAGAAGCAGGATCAGCATTCTTGCAAGGCGTTTCAAGCTAAGGACTAGCGGGGAGAATAAGTTGTTTTATCTATTGAAACAGGACTGTGTTGTAAGAGATCCATTGCTCTAAACTTCTATCAATAAGATTCTGAAGCAAGCGGAGGGCTTTCCTGGTTGGGTTCCCTAGAAAATTTGTGTTGTTGAATTGTGTGGTTTTTGTATTTATTTCTGTTCCTATTCTGCTGCAAAATAAGTAGAGAAATTCTTTGTCTATATGAAAAGAAACTAGTTTTCAGATCGTTCATATTAGCAGTTGCAGAATTTCGTGGATTTTCTACATGGCCAACACTCCTTCAAGGTGAGTCATCCTCCAAGCAAGCAACCAAACTCTCCATATGTGCACCCCATGAAGAAAGTCCCTATGCCACATAGGTCCCCAATCTCTTAAGGATTTGTGCCACATAAGCATTGAGTCAAGGTGTAGCAATCCATGAGTAAGCTATCTCCAATGTGTATGTCCATCATGGGATAACCAAGGGTAATCAAAACACCATGCACCCCATATAACATAATGCACCCCCAAATATGGTGTCAACGCTTATGGAGTTAACCCAAGAAGCTAACACAATGAGATTTGTAATAAATTTATTCATAAATGCAATTGATCTTTTCAGTAACTAGAAGCAATTCATCCCTTTTTCAACTATTTATATATCCACCCTAATTTTTTGGATACACATACATACATACATACGTGTAATACATATGCAGTCCTGATGGAACAATTTAAGCTCAGGCATTTTCAGAACACAATTCCTTCTTTGGACTAAAGAGTGGCTATAATTTTTGTATTTGTGCAGATGCGATCTAAGGATAGTGAGCGATGCAAATTCATTTTACATCAAAACCATTCTTGAAAATTATGATCTGCTTCGATATTTCAGTGAGATTCACACAAACCCAGCAAGTGTTGATAATGATGGAAGGTTAAGAATATTCCCTTACCATTCATATACTGTAGCAGCACATGGATGTGAACTTTGCCCTGCTAATATGTGCAAGGTGAAAAATCATTGCCCTTCCTCAGCTATTTGTTTATCCATCGTTGTTGTGAATTGCAGGATGTTGTCTAATGATTAATCTAGGTAGCACAAATGGATATTATTGGCCTCCCATTAACTCTAAAATACCTACTCTACTGTGGGTACGCACAATTGCTATTTATGTTTTGGTTGCTCAGCTGTTGTTTATAGGAGAAAGATGAAAATTATATTTGTGTAAGGAAGGTTTGTTGAATTGTTTGATTAACTGGTAAGACCCATCGCTATTGTTTCCCATGCTAGCATGGCTCGTAGAGAATCTGTGTTCTCATACTTGCTAAAAAATTAAAAAACCATAAAATAGGGAGAGTTCCTCGTGATCAGCTTCCTCTTAGATCATGCCTGTAGCCTACGTATGAAATAATAATATTTACTCTAACATATGTTGCAGGGAGCAATAGTAGATGGCATTCAAAGAAGTTTCCTTCCAGAATCCAAGAAACGCTTCATTTATCTGGGAGATGGCCGGGGAGATTTCTGCCCTTCATTGAAATTGGGGAGTGAAGATCACGTCCTTGCAAGACAAGAGTCAGGCTACTAATTTGTTTGCACTTACAAACATAAAATTCTTCAATCTTTTGTATCTTATAGCTGTTTCCATTGGTCTGAAGTTTGAACAATCCATATTTATTTTCAGGTACCCACTTTCGAAACTTCTTGGTCAGAACCCTGATCTTGTTAAAGCTCAAGTTCATAGCTGGAGCAATGCAAGAGATGTTGAAGATTGCCTTTCTAAATTGCTTATGCCTTGAGGTAGGAATTTATGCCTCTTGTCGAGAAGATGCATACATATAAATCACTATTAAAGCAACACTGTGCGACATTTATCTGATTAGATGTATTGAATATCGCTATGCATATGATTACCTCGGTAACCTTCTAGTGTTTTCAGAAGGCAAAAATTTATTAAGGAAACCTCACTGGTTAATAGGCTATAATCAAAGGTAAACTGTTGTAATTTTTATCGGTATAAATCAGCAAACCCCATGGAATGCCTGGTCAAAGCTTCATGTTGTTTCTTTTATTTGTTGATGTATAAGCCTGATTAAACGGCTCTAAATATACCGTCTTTTTCAATTAGATTGGAAAAGTCAAAACTTCTGATTTTGCCTACCTGGAATAAAACCTATAAACAATTCAAGACAATGAAGGTAGAGAAACTTACAGGCTTTATTGAACTGTTTATAGATAACGTACAATTTGTTCTTTTGTTCTTATCCACTTAGAAATACAATCTCTTGTAAGTTGTGATGATCTTTGCTATTTATATGCTGTAAATTTGTAATGCATTCTCATAGATATTTTGGAAAGAGATTTGATTAATGTTGCAGTGACTAATTTACAAAGATATTAACCAGACATTTTAGGTCAGAAACTTAAGTACAAAATGCTGGTCTGAATGCAAATAGAATTATATATTTGTTGGTTCTAGTTGGGACTGAAGTTTGTTGGTAGATTGGCATTCTCTCTGTAAAATTTTCTGCATTTGACTCAGAAACTGGAGTGATGAATTATTCGCAGCCATTTGACTTGATCCTTATGACCTGTGCGATTCTTGGATAAATTGAAATGTAGCTGCATAATCTATTTTTTCTGTGCAAGAAACCTCTGTTATATTTTGCAAAACTGTGCAACATAGCTCTGCTACAGACTGCTAACTTCTGAACGAGAAATCAACTATGGACACAGGACAACACCACAGCTTACAGCCAGCAATTTAAACGGGATAGTGTAATTTTACAGAGAGAATATTTTCTTTTGGATTCTTCTTGTTATGGCTTTATCGTCTGCTTCTTGGTCTGTTAAAGTGCAGTGGCATTCCTTACAGATCTCCTAATTCTAAACTAGAGACAGTAAGAACAAGATATCAAAATAAAAGGCACATCCACAAGTTTTGTTACGCTGGAGAGAACCTCCAACATATGTTAATGTACAAAAAGCCCTTGAAATACAGAGTTTCTGAAAGAAATCAGCTTGCTAGTTTGCCTCAGCTTCTTGTTTCTACAGCAATTATCCTGTGACCCCTTCGTGTTCTGCGGGAAGAATGTTTCTGCTACTCGTCCCGTCCTTGAACGAACTGTCCCGCTGCAACTCTTTCCTTTTCTCTCCACTAGAAAATTCGTTAACTTACTATGCGTTGCCTACGTTTTGTTATCCAACGGTCAATAAATAAATAATAAATAAATAATAACATGCTATCAGGCTCTAATTGAGCAGCGGCTGTATATGCCCACCGTTCGATTTGCCAGCTCAATTAGAGCGGCGGCGGTATATGTCCATCAAGGCAAAATCGAACCGTGGACATATACAATCAAGGCAAAATCGAACCGTGGGCATATACAACCGCGGCTCAATTAAAGGCCAAATTGAGCCCACCATTCGGTTTTGCCTTGGTGGACATATACAGCCGCCCATTCAATTAGAACCCGATATAGCATGTTATTTATTTGTTACCAGTAGTTAAAGCCTACTCGGGGCTTTGGATGCTTTAGATGCTTTACGGATCATACCTGGCACGAGGGGAATCTTATTGCCATCCATTCATGGCACTAGGATAAGTTGGGTGGCAAATCGCTGGGATTATATGATAAAAAAGACTACAATCTGGTGTTTGTTTACCATTATACGAATTTTAGCCAAGTTTGACATGAATAATTCCACGATGAGAAGTGTAAAAGGAGGATTGTGAATCTTAAAATTTCTAAACCATCTTCATGATGTCTGATATTTATCTATAGAATGGATGTGTAAAAGAAACTTTTATTGGCAAAATCCAACGGTGCCAATATCGAACGGTGGGCATATACAGCCGCCGTTCAATTAAACCCTGATAGCATGTTATTTATTTGTTGCCGGTAGTTAAAGTTTAATCGGCGGCTTTGGATGCTTTACCGATCATACCTGACACGAAGGGAATCTTATTGCCATCCATTCATGGCACGAGGATAAGTTGGGGTGGCCAATCGCTGGGACCATATAATAAAAAAGACTACAATCTGGAGTTTTTTAACCACTATACGAATTTTAGCCAAGTTTGACATAATAATTCCAGGATGAGAAGGGTAAAAGGAGTTGTGAATCTTAAAATTTCTAAACCATCTTCATGATGTCTGGTATCTATCTCTAGAATGGATGTGTAAAAGACACTTTTATTATTTATAATTGCAATTTGCTACAGAGACAAGCATACTGAGTAGGAAGAGGAAGTGTTGTTTACACTACTGGGTTCCAAGTATATTGCTTTGAGTGTCCACGTTCTCTAAATGATAACAGGTTATGCAATGAACAATAATCTGTGTAATATGAGGTTGTACAGCGGGCTGAGACTGTTGCATTTGATATTGGCTTTGGTGTTCATAATGGTGACTATTATGTCAAAAAAAATCTTCAAATTTACTATGGGTGCAATGCCTATAATTATCTTATTGGATCAAAATCCTCATGGGTCAAACCAATAACAAGTCAATCATAAGATTTCAACATAATTTTTATTTTTTTTCAATACTCAATATTTACTCTTTTAAAGTACTCAATACTCAATAGTGCCTCACAATAGAAATCATGAATTCTCTTAAGGAAATGGTCATAACCTACTTTACATGTGTTTTAAGAGTAATATTTTCACAACATGCAAGTATCTTGAGGAAAAGACTTTGTTTAATAGCAGAGTGACCAACATCAAAATCAACAAATCCTTTGACATTAAGTTGATTAAACCCAAAAGTCATAATGCTCTGATTTCTTAAACCAAATCTTCTCTCATTTATATCATATTTTAACCCCATTACATACTTTCATTAACGCAACAATGTCAATGAAACATCATGGTTTCAATGACACAACATGACTTGAGACTCATTTTTTTATATAGGATTCATGGGATAATACCCATTTGCACATATCACAATTGGCCCAAATAAGATGATTTTCTAATTTTAACCACTTAATGACAATGTTCATAATGACCCCACTAGGATTATACCCATAATTGATGACATGCCACTCAAGGCTTTGCAAGACGATGTGTGCCTCTCTAGTTCTTATAGCAATACCCCACATTTAGTTGAAGATACCTCAATTCCAGGGAAAATTTCAAGGATAGAAATTTATATAAAAGTTAGAAACCTTGGTGAATCTTGCTAGTCCCTAGTATGCAAACTATAAAATGTTTGACTATATTTTTATAAAAGTATTAAAACTTTTATTAAAATTTTTAATGATTTTATATAGTCTTTATAAATTTTGGCGGTTTTAAGGTAAACTAATTTTATACTATATAATCTACGCAAAACACTTTAGAAAAAAATGGAAAGTACTGAATCCTTTTTTCAGGAAAAACATGGAAAATTAGCCCATCTGTGAATATTAGCCCCTAAAATTTTCTTTAATCAATTCCTTTTCATTAATAAGAAAAGGTTGGGCTTATCCATAACCCTTTGCTCAACATTGAAGGTTTTGACTTTTAATTAATTGCTTGATGTAGATGATTTTAGCTTATACTTAACCAATTTAATAAGCATATTGCATTAACAATTTAATTTAAATACCTTAGATAGGCTAACTTAGTCATTGGGTAACCAACTATAGTACTTGCCAATTCTTAATAATAGTAGCTTGGATAGATGATATATCTTCTAAAGTTTTAGCGTAACTAATGCCAACCTAAGCTGACAATACCCACATTATGCAAATGAAATTGCATGTCACTGGTCCCAGGAATTAATCACCAGATCCATGGTGAAACCCTTCACATTTAAAGGTTTAAGGCCCCTTAATTAAATGCTTAAGCGGAATCGTTTCATCATACAAAACCCACTTTATCAAAGTTTAAGTCTTAAGCGGAAATATTTCATAAACACACTCAAGGTTAGATTTTAATAAACCTTTGAGCGCAACCGTCGATAACCTTTCATAAGCTTTGGTTAAGTCTATTTACCCACGCATATTCACCATACCATGTCTTAGACTTTGGTTAACTCAACTTAACCACTAATACATTAACTCTGCTTTATTTCTATTATAACCCTCATATAATAGAAATACACTTAAACGCACTTAACCTTACCTTTCCGCCTTTTCACAAACCTCTTCACACATATCGAGGTTCTCCTTATCGTGTTCAACCACCACCGTCGATTTCCGCTTCTTGAGATCAACGGTTATCGCGTCGTATCACCAACTCTAACTCATCTTCCGCGGAACTCAAAGAAGTTAAACTTCTTTTAATTAACCCATCGGGTCTACCAGGAAAGTTAAACCATGCACATGTCTGCGCACGATTACCGTTTGATCCATCCCTCGACAAATAGTCCTGATTGCCGGAACTCAACAACCTCTTAACCCCGTTGTATAAAACTTCATCGCGTTCAGTTTTCAAATTTAAATCCTGTGCACTTAAACCACGCGATATCCCTCTGATCACCATTAAACGGACGGTTGTGATCTATCTGGACTTCAACTGGATTAGATCACAGTCTATAACTTTCTTGGGTCCATCTTTGGGAATACCGCTTATGGCTTTGAGGCCGCACGAGAAACCACTTTCACTTACGAAAACCACTCTGTCCTTTCGCTAACACTTGGTTCAAATCTCTGTCGTTCATCTTTTAACTTTACGTTGCGCGACTTAATCTTGGCCGCCCATCGCACACGACCTCATCTGTTGATCTTATAGATCCAACGGCTTTTGTGCATGTTTACTTCATTTCTTCGTCCTTCCTTTTACTTCGTCTTTATACGACTTTTCTAGTGTTTTGGTCTATTCACTCGACACTCGCATATATCATTCTTGTGTGTTTATCCTTCCTGGACTTATTCAATCACTTCCGATTGTTGTTTTCCCCCTTTGTGCATTGTCCTCTCTTTGTTCTTTTGTATATTAGTGATGCAGGCGCATAGACTCGGAAAAATTCTTTGTATTTATTAAAACTAAGGGGTCTCATGTTTTTGAGAAAATATTAAAATTATGTAAATATTAATAGGCTTTTGAGTGATTAAATTATATTTTAATCTGAGAGCATTTGGTCCTGATGTAGTGGAGGATGTAAAGGGATGAGAGATTTTTCTAAATATTAATTTAGAAACCAGTTTCATTAATTTTGGGAGAGAGAGGATCCTTAGTTATTCCAGAGTGATTTTAGGATTTTGTTGAGATATTTGAGGACTTTGTTGAGTGATTAAAGGGATTTGAACCTAAATTGGTTCAATTCAATTTATATAGATTAATGAGCTTAGAAGGCAAAAAAATAGATCAGGTAGATTAGAATAGGTTTTGTGAGGAGCGAAAGCTCAGATTTTAGTATGAATGTAACTGTGTATTAAAATTATTAATTCTGGAATAATTTAGAAAAAAAGTGAGGTTCTGTTTTATTTTGGGCGCAACGGTATTCTGCCCAAATCGAATGACAGAGATGAAATTGTGTGTTTGTGTAATTGATTGAAGAACTTTGATCTGTGTTTGTTTTGGAGATTGTATGCACTGTTATATACGAGCCTGTGTGATTCGTTAATTGGCTTCTTTGGGTAATTGCTTGAAAGATAGTTTTTCATGTGTTATTGTGTTTAATAAAGCCCTGTGATTAAGACCAACGTGGCAGAGATTGAAGCTGTGAGCTGTAAAAGTTGTTAATACAGAAACTTGGCGCAAAGACACTTGGTGAACCTCTGAGTGGAATTAAAAACATATCTTTTGTTTTGTAGTGCATATTCGGTCTGATAACACCGTTGGATCGGATCGGAGAGAGGATTCGATTATCATATTCATTTATTAAAGGGCGTGGACGAAAGGTTCATAAAATTATTTTGAATCACCGTTGGATCGGATCTGAGAGAGGATTCGATTATCATATTCATTTATTAAAGGGTGTGGAC